>CM021719.1:25115-197372 GCA_011074415.1 Stictonetta naevosa
GGAGTAGAGTAATTCATGCTGGAGTAGAGTAATTCATGCTGGAGTAGTTTCTATGTGTGTTTTTTTTTTGGGGGGGTGGTATGTAGCAGCAATCCTAGTTCTGTGTCAGAACTGCTTAACAGAATTCCTTTTCTCTCATTGAGGAAAAGTCAGAACGTTCTGCTTCTGCTGACATGTTTTCTTTCATCTTCCAGTGTAAGGTACTTGTTTGTTGCGGCTTGTATATTGTGGTGGAAGAGAGTAGAGGCTGGAATCGTCCATGTTGTTGCTGTGATTATACTTTAGATGAATCTAAAGAATGAGAAACTCAATGAGCGAGATCATAGATAGCTAGGTATGCCATTTACCTTATTTTGAGCTCTCCCATGATATTTATATATATAAATTTCCAAGGGAGTGAGAGAGAAGGTAGGGCAGATTAAAGACAAAAAATTAAGTTCCATGGGGGAGGAAGAATATTAACTGGTTAGGGATGTGAAAGCATATTGTTCTGATGTAAGTAGGAGTTCTGGGAAGCAATTGGGATTACCCTCAGCTGTCATACATACTCTTCAGACTTAAACCCTGATAAGAAATAATACAAGTAAGCTTCCCATTTTAAAACAAAAGTGCTGTACTTACTATTGAAATCTTCCTTCCATTCCAACATCCCTCCTGGGTGAGGGAAAAGAACATCTTCCTCCTGACATCCTTTTCAGCTGGGTGAGCCAGTAGTGGCAAAACTCAGTATACTGTGGCTTTCTATGCCACTTGACCAGCTCAGCTGTGTGTTCACAGTAAATGATGGGTGCTTCTACATAATGTAGAAACTATGCCCCCCCCCTAAGAAATATGATGCTGATGCTGTGTGAGAACTTCTTGGTCTGTCGTCTAACCTTAGGATACACAAGACAAGCTTGGAGTGGTAACTGCTCTTGTGGTGTGCAGATTTGTTAAATGTTGCAGATGCGTTAAATAATTGAGAAGGAATGTTCTTGGTCGTGGCTGTGAAGGAACTTGGGTCAAATAGAACTCAGACTGCTTGTTTCCACAGCTGTAAAGAACAACATGTTTCTACCCCTGACACTCTCAAACACTGTAGTGTACTCTACTTTTTTTCATGGTTGCTGTGAAGGCTCTGGTTTGAAAGGGAGTTTACCATTTCCACATCTTCAAAAAGGTGTTTTTTTTCTCTGCTCTAAGTAGTAAAATGGGAGTTGATCAGACCAGTGAATCTAATACATATTGCTCCCAGAAGGAAAGTCCTTGCTTCTCATAACACCTCTGTGAGGAGTCACATATGATAGTCATATCTTTGTATATTTAACAGAGCATTTCTAATTAACTGTTGTAATCTAACTCATTAACTGAAATTTATCACTCTGCTCTCTATCATTAAGAGTTAAAAAAAAGTTGTCAACAAATGCAGGATAGCTTCTGGCTACAGGTGAACTAGTACTGCTGATAATCTGATAAATAGTCATCTTTTTAACTCCAAGCAGCTTGAGATAAGAGAAGTTTCCTAATACAATTTAAAGATGAACACAATTCTGAAAGCTTCCGAAGTATTTTTTTTTAAATTGCTCTTTAAATTCTTTAAATAAGTGAATGAGGTATAAAAGTGGTTGCAGAATAATTGTTTACATATAATAGTTTGGTTTTTTTTGCCTAGTTATTCTTTCCAGAATAAAGAAAGTGAAATCAAGGAGAGTTTTGACTTAAAAGATATTCTGAAGTTGAATGTTAAAGATGGATGCTTTTTTAATACCAGAAACATTCAGGTACCCATTAATGTTTATTTGCAATAGTTGTGATTAAATTTTGGAATTAATTTACAGGTAGGTAGGTAGGTGCTTGCAGAGTAAGGTAGAAAGGCTTGACTTCATGAAGTCATAGAATCATAGAATATCCTGAGTTGGAAGGGACCCTTAAGGATCATCAAGTCCAACTCTTGACACCGCACAGGTCTACCCAAAAGTTCAGACCATGTGACTAAGTGCACAGTCCAATCTCTTCTTAAATTCAGTCAGGCTCGGTGCAGTGACCACTTCCCTGGGGAGCCTGTTCCAGTGTGCAACCACCCTCTCTGTGAAGAACCCCCTCCTGATGTCAAGCCTAAATTTCCCCTGCCTCAGCTTAACCCCGTTCCCGCGGGTCCTGTCACTGGTGTTAATGGAGAAAAGGTCTCCTGCCTCTCGACACCCCCTTACGAGGAAGTTGTAGACTGTGATGAGGTCTCCTCTCAGCCTCCTCTTCTCCAGGCTGAACAGGCCCAGTGACCTCAGCTGTTCTTCGTACGTCTTCCCCTCCAGGCCTTTCACCATCTTCGTAGCCCTCTTCTGGACACACTCCAACAGTTTCATGTCCTTTTTATACTGTGGTGCCCAGTGATCCTGGTCTTTTGATTTGTGGTCTTAGTTATGATACCTAAATTCCATTGAGATGCACGTAGTGTGTTTACATGGCAGGGCTTTGGTAGCAGGGGGCTGCAGGGGTAACTTCTGTGAGAAGAATCCAGAAGCTGCCCCATGTTAGACGGGGGCCATTTTCCACTGGCTCCAATGGGTCCCCGTCCCCACAGCTGGCCAGAGCTGAGTCAATAAGTGATGTTTGCACCTCTGGGATAGCGTATTTAAGAGAGGGAAAAAAACTGCTGTGCAGCAGCGGGGGGGAGTGAGGAACAGCCCTGCAGACACCAGGGTCAGTGAAGAAGGAGGGCAGGAGATACTGAAGTTCCCCTGCAGCCTGTGGAGAGACCCCTGGTGGAGCAGGCTGTCCCCCTACAGCCCATGGGTCCCACACTGGAGCAGATCTCCACACTGCAGCCCTTGGAGCAGGTGGATGTGGCGTGGAGGAAGCTGTGGCCTGTGGAGGACTGCCACCAGAGCAAATTCCGGGCCAGAGCTGCAGCCCGTGGAGAGGGGACCATGCCAGGAGCAGGTGACTTAGCAGGAGCTGCTGCCCGTGGGGGACCTGTGTTGGAGCAGTTTGCTCCCGATGGATGGACCCTCTGGTACGGACCTGTATCTGGAGCAGCTCTTGAGCTGCTGCCTGTGGGAAGCCCCTGCAGGATCAGTTCAGGAAGGACAGCATCCCGTGGGAGGGACCCCATGTGGAGCAGGGGCAGAGACTGACCAAGAAGGAGCAGCAGAGATGTGCTATAGAATGACCGCAATCTCCACTCCCTGTTCCCCTGTGCTGCTTGAGGGGAGAAGGTTGAAGAGGGTAGATGGGTGGAAAGTTTCTAGTTTCTTTCCTTTGTTTCTCACTTCCCTAGCTTGCTAGTGAAAGGCAATACATTTTACAAATCTCCCTTCTCTGAGTCTGTTTTGCCCATCACAATAATTGTTGAGCGATCTCCCTGTCCTTATCTTAACCCTTGAGCCCTTTGCATAGTATTGCCTCCCACTTTCCCTTGGAGGAGGGGGAGTGAGAGAGCAGTTGTGATGGAGCTTGGCTGCCCAGCTGAGTAAAATCACCACAGTGCATCACAGTAAAGATAGATACAGGATTTTGGGGATAGAAGTGTATGCTGAAGTACTGTATAACAAAAACCCTTTTGTACGTTATTGGTTAGAAAACATGAAGTTGAGGAGAACCCCCAAGCCCTTGTTTTTTAAAAATGCAAAGGAAAAAAAGGTATTTAACCTTTGGTAGAGTAACAAGATGATACCGTGCCTTTGAATTGCAAAAAGTAATGTTAGCTCAGAAGAACGATGCTAGGTTCTTTCTAAAGCCAAAGCTGTTTTGTTCAGTAGCAGTTGATTTCCTCTTTGGGAAGAGTGGATGAGAACACAGAAGAGAAGTTGCCAAAAGAATTACTCTGAATGGCCATTCCTCACTCTCACCACAAAGGAAGGCTGGATGGTCTTTTTCCAATTGAATGAGAGTCAATTTTTCTAACAAAATATTGAAGACAATCAACTTGATTTTCCAGGGGGGAAAAAATCAGAAATATATAATCAGAATATCCTGGACATTCTTGTGGTTCTGCTGTAAGCTGTTATATGTGGTAGCTGTACTCCTAGAGCTTCAGATTTCTCATGGAGTCACTTTGAATGAGTCCTTCGTGTTGGGATTGTGAGGTAGACTTAGACTCAAAAGATTCCTTGTTTTTTGATTAAATTCAGTCCTGTGTTACTACTTCAGACAATTTTGAGGTATAATTCAGCGCTCTTGTCTTCACAGACCAACATCTTTCTGTATATACACAGTGCTTTGAAAGACTAGTTTCAGAATCTTCTTCACTGGCCAAGTAGCACCTAAACCTTTAACTGCAAAAGAAAAAGTATATATATATTTGTAAAACCTTGTTTTGCCTTTCTGTTTAACCGTTATATTTTTATATAACCATTATCATATATATATATATATACGAAAAAGCAATATTTTAAAGAAAATATTAAATAGTTAAATTAGTGGAAGTAGGCAGGGTAGTTGACTGTTTGAAGTCTGAAAATGAGGTGCATATAAGACCTTAAAGGCACATTGACTGTGAGGTCTGCAAATATTTAATGAAATTTATCTCTCTATGATGTGTGAAAATTGGACATCCCGAGCAATCACATACCTAACAATATGTAAAAACAAAACGCATATGTTAAAATCGAGTTCAGCTCTTGTGAGACTTGCTATTACAGTTTTTGATAGTCAAGAAACAGCCACCTGGGTCTAACAGTCTGGACTGGTGAATGAACTCTTATTGCCAGGCTTGAGTACAGTGGAAAAATAAGTCACAATTATTTCATAATATTGAGACAAATGACCTTCAGAATATCTGGCAGTTCTGTTGCCCGCTTTCTCTTGGACATAGAAATGACAGGGATTTTAGAGTCTGATTATTTGAATAATTACTGAATGGCAGTGGGGAATGTTATTCTTTTTTTTTCTGCCTGTCTGAAAGAGTTTAGAGCTTTTGCAGGTTTAAACTATTATTTAAAGGAACAGTACTAGGGAGCTGTGAAAGCAAGCTTCTGAAATGTAAAAAAGGTAAACAAGATGGTAATTAAGTATTTTTGCATTTGATTTTGTTTACCTAATATCATAGAATCAGAATGGCTTGGCTTGGAAGAGACCTCAAAGATCATCTAGTCCCCAACCCCCCTGCCATGGGCAGGGATGCCACCCACCAGATCAGGTTGCTCAGTGCCTCATCCAACCTGGTCTTGAACACCTCCAAGGATGGGGATCCACAGCCTCTCTGGGCAACCTATTCCAGTGCTTCACCACCCTCTGAGTGAAGAATTTCCTCCTAACATCTAATCTAAATCTCCCCTCTTTTAGTTTAAAACCATTCCCCCTTGTCCTGTCATTATCTGACTGGGCAAGGAGTCGCTCTCCATCTTTTTTTTATAAATCCCCCTTTAAGTACTGAAAAGCCACAGTGAGGTCACCCCAGAGCCTTTACTTCTTCAGGCTGAACAGCCCCAGCTCTCTCAGCCTTTCTTCATAGGAGAGGTGCTCCAGCCCTCTGATCAATGTAGTGGCCCTCCTCTGGACCTGCTCTAACAGCCCCACATCCTCCTTGTGCTGGTGGCCCCAGGCCTGGATGCAGTAGTCCAAGTGGGGCCTCACAAGGGCATAGCAGAAGGGGACAATCACTTTCCTCGACCTGCTAACCACTCCTCTTTTGATGCAGCCCAGGACACAATTGGCCTTCTGGGCAGCAAGCGTGCACTGCTGGCTCATGTTGAGCTCTTCATCCATTAGAACCCCCAAGTCTTTCTCTGCTGGGCAGCTCTCAATGAGTTTTTCTTCCAGTCTGTACTCATGTCTGGGATTGCTCCAACCCAGGCGCAGCATCTTGCACTTTGACTCGTTGAACCTCTTTAGGTCCATATGCACCTACTTCTCAAGCTTGTCTAGGTTGCTACAGGTTAGATGACTGTAGAATGTGGCTGAAAGCTGCTAAGGTATAACATCTTGCAGGTAACTGTTTAATGTTTTTATCAAAAGCCAGAGTAAAGGGGAAATGTCATTGTTTTTGGGTAGTAACCGTTTTCGAACTCATGTTTGCTTTGTGGACATCACTACCTTTTCCCTGTCCTTAAGCTCAGCTCTTACGTCTGTGGGAAGAATGAATGTGTTGTCCTGTTATGTCTTATATTTAATATTTGGGACTGAAGGTTTTGAACAGGAATTAGTGTGAGTTGGAACTATCTTACAATGTAGGTGTACCTTAGAAATTATTCAGTGTATTTGTTATATTTAGAGTCTTAGATTGGTTTTCTTTCTTAATGTTGACATGAGTTGCAAGAATACTTTAGCTGTATGTCCATTTCATGATATCTCTAGACATAGTGTCAGAGTTGATGCACTTAGTTTGAATAGGTCCAAGTGTTTTGTATGGCAGTTGGTGTTTAGGTAGTTAATATGCCCAGTACAAGGTTAGAATACTCTCCCCCCCCCACATTCATGAACAATATAGACAATAGTCTTCCCATTGCTTTCCCACCTAAAAAAGTGATGTGTTCTCTATGACATTCCCCTGAAATTAGGATTATGTACTAAATGCAAACAGTTGTTTCTCTTTTGTTTCTTAAAAGGGATAGCATTAGCCTGATGGTTTAAATGAAGGAATATTAAGTAGGTCTCACTTTCTCCTCTTTCTGTTTTGGAAGAGCAGAAATAGTACAACAATCCTGAGCTATATTGAACAGACTTTATTTGGATATAAGACTAGAAGTGATCTTATCCTAGCAAGACTGTGCACAGTAAAAAGGAGTACTTTTTGAAAAGAAATACTCTTTGCTATGGCACCTGATGCCTGATTCTGCGGTTGTTGCTGGCTTTTAACTGATTTGTGCAGCCAAAAATATTTGCTGCTGTTACTTTTTATCTGAATGTCAAGTAACATGTGCCACAAATGTTATTTATCATAAAAACAGAATTTGTTCAGGTAGCTTGCTTACTTGCCTCTTACTTTTTCAGGAGTTGTTTTGAGCTACTGCTTTCAATTCCTGAAAGTGAATTGCCACACGAGGTGTGGCTAGGATTCCATCAGTCTATACAGGTAAGTGTTCTAGATTTTTTTCCCTATTTTATATGTGTGTATATATATGTATTTATTTGGTTTTTAGATCCATATTCAATCTTTATTCAAGTTTAGTATCAAATATTTTAAGAAGAAACACATACAGCACGCTATCTATGTTGATCCCGTTTAGCATGCAATCTGAGATGTATGTAGAGATGTCCTCTGAAACTAAAAGAATAGCTGACTACAGTGAAATTTTTGGCAGGTGCTGACTGAGCCCAGCTGCCAGCTGATATACTGAAAGGTTCCAGTCCAGGTGCAGTAATTAATGGGTGCCACAAAGACACTAGTGGGGGGACTGATGAAGCTATACATACATATATGTTGACTGATTGACAATCACCATGTGCAACATGAAAGGAGGTTCCCTGAGATGATTGCCTGAGTTGACTGAAGTGACTGACTGCATTGATCTTCATACTTCTGTTACAAATAAAAATCAAAGGGCTTTCTGCCATGGCCACTATTATCCTCAGTTGTTAGTGGACTTACGTGTGATAACATCATGGACAGTAAGACCTGAAACAAGGAAAGCTGTGGATTTTTAGGTCTGTGTTTTTGTTTTTTTAATAAAATCAGCTCCTGTTTTGATGTGTCTCTTCTGCCACTCCCCTGAATTCCACCTGTTCTACATTGTGCTTTTCTTGACAGCAAAAATCTAAATGGCCAGGCTATTTGCAACAGCAGTATTAGCAGCCTTGGGCTGACTAGCAAATTTTTAACTACACAGCAGCAACTACAACAAGAGAACCATAGTAAATCTTGATTTGTTTAATGGTTTGTATGAGAGCACTAGATAAAGTAATGTAACAGCTCTGAAGTACTGTTTTGAAGACTAAAGACTGCAAAAGCTTTTGTGAAGATGAGTGGGAAGTTAGTGTCTATACGTGATCTGAGATTAAAATATTAGGATTGATCTGTAATCCAACTGTTTCTTAGTAGTGTGTCTTCTAAGGTGGTAGTGAAACAAGCTCATTACACTACTGTTCCTACACTAGAATGAAAATAGTTATGGTAGACTATGTAGGAGGAAGAGATGTTTTCAAGGCTTCAGTCCGAAAATACTTAAATGTCTGCAAGGACTTCAGCTCCTTATGGAGCTGAAAGATAGAAATCATAGAATGGCTTGGCTTGGAAGAGACCTCAAAGATCATCTAGTCCCCAACCCCCCTGCCATGGGCAGGGATGCCACCCACCAGATCAGGTTGCTCAGTGCCTCATCCAACCTGGTCTTGAACACCTCCAAGGATGGGGATCCACAGCCTCTCTGGGCAACCTATTCCAGTGCTTCACCACCCTCTGAGTGAAGAATTTCCTCCTAACATCTAATCTAAATCTCCCCTCTTTTAGTTTAAAACCATTCCCCCTTGTCCTGTCATTATCTGACTGGGCAAGGAGTCGCTCTCCATCTTTTTTTTATAAATCCCCCTTTAAGTACTGAAAAGCCACAGTGAGGTCACCCCAGAGCCTTTACTTCTTCAGGCTGAACAGCCCCAGCTCTCTCAGCCTTTCTTCATAGGAGAGGTGCTCCAGCCCTCTGATCAATGTAGTGGCCCTCCTCTGGACCTGCTCTAACAGCCCCACATCCTCCTTGTGCTGGTGGCCCCAGGCCTGGATGCAGTAGTCCAAGTGGGGCCTCACAAGGGCATAGCAGAGGGGGACAGTCACTTTCCTTGACCTGCTAGCCATTCCTCTGTTGATGCAGCCTAGAAGGCCCACTGCCTCCTGGGCAGCAAGCATGCACTGCTGGCTCAAGTCCAGCTTTCTGTCCACTAGAACTCCCAAGTGTTTCTCTGCAGGGCTGTTCTCAATGAGTTCTTCTCATTGCTATGTTTATACCAACAGGCCTGCCAGGACCAGGTGTTGCTGCTAGTGTCTGTTAATCCTAACTGATGAAATTAGAAGCTAGTATTGTCCACGAAGACTTTGGCAGTTGGAAGAAAGTGAAATTAAACCTTGAAGCTGTCCTTGTGCAAACCTTAGCACAAGACCTTTTGCCCCTATGACTGGATATTTCCGTGGTCCTTGAGGCTTGGGTGCTACTGCAGTAGTTCTGAAGATGCTGATGTAGAGGTTCTGAAGGAGCTTCTACTTCTTGTTTTAACTGCAGTCAGGGAAATCACAGGTGCAGAAACTCTTCAGTAGACTGAGGATGAATAAACCTGGTACTTCAAACTGAGAGAAACAGACCAGTAGAGCTGTGTAGTTTTGCCTGTAGCAGGAGATGGAGGTGGTCTGTGACTCGTGATTTTAGGTGTGGACTGAACTCCTTTTCCTGAAATGCTATGGAATATTTATGGTCATGGCAACATTAAAAACAGTTGGTAGGGGCACATACATAGTAGTACAAAGAAGTGTGGTAGAGTTTAAATCCCAAGGCTTTATCAGTGTTTATTGGTGTCTTCTCTTTTGAGTGCTAATGCTTTAAGTCCTGAGATTCTCCTGCTGGCTGCTGTAGTTCATAGTGGACACACATTTCAGCACCCCAAAAGTAATTTTGGAGGTATATCAGTTTATTTTGACAATATTGAGTTATGCCATCTATTATACTTAGTCCATATTTATTAGCTATGATGTTGCAGAGGATAGGTCTGCTCCTGGTCCATTTGCTTATGAGAAGGCCATAAATAAGGTTGGTCAGCAGAGGTTTGTCTTGTGTTAGGGCTGGTGGAAGAGGCTTGAAATTAACTATTTCCAAGGTAACGCTTTGCATCCATAGAATCCTAGGTTAGGGAAGTTGAGGAGCGAGCTTGCCGTACACTAAAGTGAGCCTAGTAAGTTTGTAACTGATGGCTTAGAATCAAAACAAGATGTACTCTCATATTCAGAGTGTGGGAGGGCAAATAAAAGCTTTTCTCTGTTACAGCAGAAGTATAAAGCAGTTCTAAGAATTGTGAGCTTTTGACTAGTAATTTTTAGAGGGAGGGATCTGCAAGAAGAATTTTTGTTTCCAAGCAGAGTAAGTTTTAAGGTGTATTCACATTTTCAGATTTCTGAAGCAAGTGATCAAACTTCAATATTTCTGTCAACAGAAGAGAGACTGTTAGTCAGGACTTCCTTGAGGTTGAATATGTTGGAAGCAAACTATTAAATTCCAGGGCTAGGGCGACACAAGAGGAGATCTTTCATGTCAACTTCTAGAAGTAACAGAAAATTCAAGATGTGCAGCTACTAGGTGTGGTAATATACTTGGCTTTTTTTATTGAGTTTTTGAAACTGTGGCTTCAGAATTAAATGCTTACCTAAAGTTCCCATGGTTAAGATAGTGGGCAACATTTGTGAAACATGTTAGTACTCTGAAACCCAGACCTTGCTGAAGAAGTCTGTGCATTCTCACAAAATGGTACTTCTAATGCAATTTTGAAGTAGCACTGCAGCAGAAACTTGAGAACAAGTACACCAAAAATCACTTTCAGGCTGTCACATTAGAACTTACAGGGTCACAGCCCATGACTGTGTACATGTGCTAATCTCTAGGCAAATCCAATAGCACAGTAGCACAAAGCTGACATGCTAGGACATGCCTCAGATCAGTATGTGTTAATTTTCTTATTCTTTCCCTGACAAAAAGGGTGGGTGTGGCTGATGAGGGATGTAACTCCAAATCTTCTATGGTGGTTTCACCAGCTGGAGGACAGCTGTGTTCTTTGGATCTGACTGCAGTTACTGTTGCGCTATAACAATCTACACAGGTAGTGAGAGTCTGTGAAACTTTCTCAGGAATGAAGAATGTAAAGCCTGAGGTTTCAAAGCAGCAAGGTGTAGGGGCTGTCCTCAAGCTGCAAATGGAATCAGTGATGTCCAGCCTAAAAAGCTATCAAAAGTTTTATTTGGTGTCTGAACCTGTTCTTTCTTCCATTCTAAATAACAGCAGCTATGCCCTGCAGTCCCCCGTGAGTCCGATTTCCCTTGCTTCTAGGAAAAATCAGAGGCAACCTGTGATCTGCAATATATGAGCTTGCATAGCACAAGTCTCAACGTGGATTTTAAATAGTGGCAGCAGTCAAAAGGATGTGGACACAAATATGCTTTAAAATAAGTCTAAAAAGATTGGAGAGTTGCAACAGGGCCATTGATGCAAGTAATCTGGGTAGGGGGTAATGTGAGAAGTACTGTGGGTATGGGTGTAATCTGACCAGTTGAGGAAGATGAAGTTAAAGATGGCATTGGGAGAACAAATATATTACTAGTAGGAATGGAATATGGATTGTGGATCTAGGTTCTTCTCAAGCTTTCTCAAGAGTGTAAATGCTTTCTTTAGAAAAGATGTATATAGAGGGTAAGCGTAAAACTAAAACTTTTGTCACACTATAGTAGTTGCTGATCTCTTTAAATTGCTAGGGTTTAACAATCCAGTCTCTTACTGTTCCAAGGATTGAAATTTAATACAGTGGCACTGAAACTTAAATAATCTCCATAACTGAGATCTGCTAGCTCTGTCTTGCGTCCTGAAGCCCTCATACAAGGGAAGAGTTGCTGTTGGAAAAACAGTCTATTTACATTGGTTGTCTGGATCACGGATTGTCATAAATTGGATAGAATCACAGAATTGTACGGGTTGGAAGGGACCTTGAAAGATCATCGGGTCCAAACCCCCTGCCAAAGCAGGTTCAGTGGAGCAGGCTGCTGAGGTAGGTGTCCAGACAGGCCTTGAATATCTCCAGAGAAGGAGACTCCACAACCTCCCTGGGCAGCCTGTTACAGTGCTCCATCACCCTCACTGTGAAGAAGTTCTTTTGCATGTTGGTGCGGAACTCTCCGTTTTGTGGCCATTGCCCCTTGTCCTGTCCCCACAAACCACTGAAAAGAAGTTGACCAAATCCCTCTGTCTTCCACACCTCAGGTATTTATACACATTGATGAGATCCCCTCTAAGTCTTCTCTTCTCCAGGCTGAACAGCCCCAAGTCTCTCAGCCTTTCCTCATAGGGAAGATGCTCCAGGCCCCGTATCATCTTTGTGGCCCTCTGCTGGATTCTTTCCAGGAGATCCCTGTTTTTGTACCTTTTTTGTCTTAACGTTAACTAAAAATAAATAACATCCTCCCTGTGGAGCTCTTTCTACTGAATTTGGTTTCCTGGTCCAAATTGTGATGGAAATAAAGACTTGAGAGGAAGAACATCTGTGTGAGCATAATAATTGCTTTGGTAATGTTTCCATAGGCTTAAATACATCCTGGAACCTGTGTGTGCTGTAGCTATTTTTTAGGCTTAGTGCTGTTGGTTAAGAGTAGTTTGGGCTTTGGTTTGGAGCATGTAGTCACTTGATACTTCAGGGTGTATCTGTGACTCTGAATTGTTTTTGTGTTGTTGTTTTTTCTTTGACCTAATGAGTGAAATATCAGGCTTAAGGACAGAAATAAATAGTTGTAAACATTATACTTGAGTATACTTGTATCTGCAAATTAGCACCAACTCTACTACTGCTATCAACAACAGATTTTTGAGATAGTCTCACAGACAGCTGCCTTGCTAGTTAGCTTAGAGTAATTTTTAGAAGTAGCTTAGCCTTTAGTAATGACTTTAATTAGCAAATGTGCAAGGAGGTGAGAACTGGAACACAGTCATAGCAGTTCCCTGAAAAAAATCAAACATTGCAACAGTATCCATAGAAAATCTTCAGTACTGCTAAGGAAGACAAGGTTGCTATTATAACTGATCAAATGTTGCATTTGGCTATGAGGCTTCTAATTTTGGTGCCCCTAGAGACTGGAAATCTGTACTGTAGTTCTGGGTTTGGAAAAAACTCTTTTTACTCACTTCTGATGTTTGTGTTTTTTTTTTTTTCTTGCAATCAGAGTTATAGGGTGGAAGTGGTGTCTCCAGGTGGAAACAGAGACCAGCTGCTCTACTTGGACTGTCACAAGTCCATGAGAGCCAGATGGGATCCACCTGAGGGTGCTGAGGGAGATGGTGGATGTGATTGCTGTGCTGCTTTCCGTCATCTATCAGAAGTCATGGTCATCCTGAGAGGTCCCAGATGACTGGAGACTTGCTAATGTGACACCCATCTATAAGAAGGGTTGTAAGGAGGACCCAGGGAACTGCAGGCCTGTCAGCCTCACCAGGAAAGGTGATGGAACAGGTCATCTTGAATGCAATCACGCAGCATATATGGGACAACCAGGGGGATAAGGCCCCTCCAGTGTGGGTTCATGAAAGGCAAGTCCTCCTGCCTGAGCAACCTCATTCTCTTCTATGACTGGGTGACCCTCCTGGTAGATGAAGGAAAGCCTGTTGATGTAGCCTAGGTAGACTTCAGCAAGGCCTTTGACATGGTCTCTCACAGTATTCTCCTGGTGAAGCTAGCAGTCCATGGGTTGGACAGGTACACGCTTTGCGAGGTTGAAAACTGGCTGGGGGGTCCAGCCCAGAGAGTGGTGGTGAATGGAATGAAATTCAGCTGTCAACTGGTCACCAGTGATGTTCCCCAGAGGTCAGTGTTGGGGCCTATCCTCTTTAATATCTTTATTGATGACTTGGATGAGGGAATTGAGTGCACCCTCAGTAAGTTTGCAGATGACACCAAGCTGGGGGGAAACGTCCATCTGCTGGAGAGTAGGAAGGCCCTGCAGAGGGACCTGGACAGGTTGGATCGATGGGCAGAGGCCAAGGGATGAGGTTCAACGTGGCTAAGTGCTGGGTTCTGCACTTTAGTCACAACAACCCCATGCAGCGCTACAGGCTTGGGGCAGAGTGGCTGGAAAGCTGTGCTCAGCATCGGTGCTCATCTGAACATGAGCTGGCCATGTGCCCAGGTGGCCAAGAAGGCCAAGAGCATCCTGGCTTGTATCAGGAATAGTGCAGCCAGCATGACCAGGGAGGTGATTGCCCCCCTGTACTCTGTGCTGGTGAGTCCACACCTCAAGTGCTGTGTTCAGTTTTGGGCCCTTCAGTACAAGAAGGACATCGAGGCCCTGGAGTGTGTACAGAGAAGGGCTGCGAAGCTGGTGAAGGGCCTGGAACACAAGTCCTGTGAGGAGACACTGAGTGAACTGGGGTTGTTTGGTCTGGAGAAGAGGAGCCTCAGGGGAGACCTTATTGCATTCTACCACTGCTTGAAAGGAAGATGTGGGGAGCTGGGGGTCAGCCTCTTCTCACACGTAACTAGTGACAGGACTGGAGGGAATGGCCTCAAGTTGTGCCAGGGGAGGTTCAGGATGGAAATTAGGAGATGTTTCTTTTCAGAGTAGTCAGGCATTGGAACAACCTGCACGGGGAGGTGGTGGAGTCATCATCCCTGGGGATGTTCAAGGAAAGGTTGGACCTGGTGCTTAGGGACATGGTTTAGTGGGTGATACTGGTAGCAGGGTGATGGTTGGACCAGATGACCTTGAAGGTCTCTTCCAGCCTTTATGATTCTATTTTGCATTGTTTGCTCTAAGGGCTCACTGCCCATTGATTGGCACAACTGGCCCTTAGGGTCTGTACAAACTGGAATCTGTCCAGTTGGTCAGCAGCTTCTACTGATGCTTGGTTCTAAGTGAGGTGCAACACCTGCATTTGTCTGTGTGGAACTTCATGAAGTGCCTGTCAGCTTGTTCCTGCAGCCTGTCAGAGGTCCTTCTCAATGGCTGCCCTGTCCTCCATTATGTCAGCTGTTCTCTGAGTTCTGAGTGAGCTGTGGACCAACTGAGACCATGCTCTGTCAGTTAAGAACATGAATAAAGATGTTTCAGCCTAGTGTTCTGAGTCACATTGTTGTCTTTCTGGAAACCATGTTCAGCCACATGGAGAGTCTGCTCCTTGGTCTTGCTGGGGATGGTGCTTGTGTTGACGGGCCTGTAGTTCTCCAGGGTATACTTATTGATCTTGGAAAATGAGTGTGGTGCTGGTGGTTTTTTGTTTTTGTTTTCTTCCATGCACCAGGAACCTTCCTCCAGTGGTCATGACTTTTCAGAGGTAGTATTGGTCTTGCAGTGACATCAGTGAGCTCCATCAGCACCCTCAGATTTGCCTTTTTCAATGCCATGACAAACAATATGACAAACAATTTAGGGCATACCTATCTCCTCCTTGTGCTGCTTCGTGCCCCCTAAATCTCTGACTAGGTATATAGGGGACGAGGTACGTAGGGGACCAGGAAAGCCAGAGTGCAAACCTTAACAGTAAAATCTGAGGCCAAGTTATCAAGTACCCCAGCCTTTTCAGTATCCTTTGTCATTTGATGCCCTATTCTACTGATATGGTCTCACATTTGCCTTGGCCTTCGTTTTGCTTTCAGTCTTACATTTTCCTCAACAAAGTGAAGAAAAGCAGCTGGATGCTTGTGCCCTTCAATGTAGCCCCCAGAGTCCTGTATTTACTTTTGATGTGCAGTGTCATTGGTGTGCATACATATGATCAGCAAGTAATGATAGTCTGAGGACAAGTCTTGGCAGCATCTCTGCAATATCCCAGATCCAAGCCAGTGTCAAGCATCAAACCTTACGAGACACATTCTGACAGCTGAAGGCGGTCAGTGCTTAGATGGGATTTTAACAGCGGTAATTGATTACTGTTAACTTGCTTTTTCTTCCTCCTTCCTAATTTGCCTATTACATTAAAGAGTGGTTGTAGTTGGAAAGTCTGTTTATTTAAAGGTTCATGGGGATATTGTTTCTTTATGTGATGACTGCAGATCAGCGAAGAAGATTAGCCTAGCTCGGGAGTACAATGAATCTAAAGGCGTAACTTGTGAAAAATCAGGTTTTTTTCTTAAAGAATAACAATATTTTTAGTGCTTGTCCTGGTTTCAGCTAGGATAGAGTTAATTTTCCTCCTAGTAGGTAGGGTGCTATGTTTTGGATTAGGATGAGAAGAGTGTTGATAACATGCTGATGTTTTAATTGTTGCAGAGCAGTGCTTACACCAAGCCAAGGACTTTTCAGCTTCTTGCTCTGTCCTGCCAGTGGGCAGGCTGGGGGTGCAGCAGGAGCTGGGAGGGGACAGACCCAGGACAGCTGACCCAAACTGGCCAAAGGGGTATTCCATACCATCTGACGTCATGCTGAACAATATTTAGGGGGGGGCAGCTGCTTGGGGATAGGCTGGACATTGGTCAGCGGGTGGTGAGCAATTGCATTGTGCATCACTTGTTTTGTACACAGTAGTAGTAGTAGTACTATTATCATTATTACTATTATTTTCCTGTCTTAATAAACTGTCTTTATCTCAACCTACAGGCTTCACTTTCCCGTTTCTCTCCCCCATCCCAGAGAGGGAGGGGGGAGGGTGAGCAAATGGCCATGCGGTGCTTAGCTGCCACCCAGGTTAAACCACAACAGTGCTTTCTGCCTGAAATGAGTAACATTGCTCAAAACTGTTGTTTGAGGCTAGTTGGCTACCTTTTTGTTGTACTCACATAGTAAACTGTTCTTAATTGTAGTCTCTGTAGTTAGTAATATGGATCAGTATAAACTTAATACTGGATGCAGACTTTAGTGTTGAAGAAATGGAATACTTGTTTCTGTACTCTATTAGTATGCTATGTTATGCTTTAAGTAGATGTAGATAATTAGGGAGTAGGTGGAAGGAAGCCTGTGTTAGCTCTGTTTCACTTTTAATTTGGGTTTTATTAAGTAGCATATCTGGTAGGATAGCTTTACGGTCATTAGAAGTCCTTTAAGAAGGAACTTCTGAGACTATTAATTATGACAGCTATGAATCAACATAAATGAAACCTCACTGTGAGAATGTAATTTTCTGTTCTCAGTCCTTTATTGGGAATAAGGTTCCCTCCTTGGTACATGGGTACATTGCCCAGGAGTTAAATTTGGGTTTTCCTGTTCAGAAGTTTATGGAATACAGTTTGTTGCAGTATTAGAAAGGAAAGTATGAGCATTAAAGTTGGTCTGAAAATAGCATCTGATACTAGGGACTTTGCTGAACATCAATATGTACTGTATTAAAGGGTATCTAACCATGAAATGCAAAGATGCCTTTTACTCTGTATGCCTAATAGTAAAGTGTTTTGTATTTTCATAGCAGATTTGTTATAGAAGATAACTCAGTAACTTGAAGAATGCATCTTGTATGTTACAATGTAGAAAGAAGTTCATTGTGTCTTGACAACCCATGACACAAGGCTCCTTGGTTACTCCAGTGTTCTGAGTGGTCCTAGTGTTAGCACAGTTTTATTCTGGAATCTGGAGAGGTGTAAGAGTAGAGAAGGAAGAGTTGAAGGAAAATAAAGACTCTACTAATAATCTGTAATAATCACATAATTATTATAAATAGATACAGTATAATATAATTATTAATTATTAATAAAAGTGATAATATCTGTTAGTTCAGAACATGGAACTACTTCCAGTGTAGATAGAGAATACAACAGAGGGTATTGGAAGGAAACCTGAGGTTAATGATAGCATTGTACATAAGCCTATAGGGCCTGATGACATGGCATCCTAGGGCATAAGGGAACTGGCTGATGTAGTTGTCAAGCCTCTCTCCATCATACTTGAAAAGTCGTGGTAGTCAGGTAAAGTTCGCAGTGACTGGAAGAAGGGCAGCATCACTCCAATTTTTAAAACATGATAGAAAGGAAGATCAGGAACTGCAGACAGGCCTCACCTGTGTGCCTGGGAAGATCATGGAATAGATCATCCTTGAAGCTATGTTAAAGCATATGGAAGACAAGGAGGTTATTCAGACAACCAATCCATTATTCAGACAACCAAGGGCAACTCTGAACAATCTACCGGTATTCTGTGGTGCAACAGCTACGTCAGTGGCCAAGGGAAAAGCAACTGATGCATTTACCTGGAATTCTGTAAGGCCTTTGATATGGTCCCATACAGCAGCACACTTGTCTCTTAATTGGAGAAGTACGGATTGGAGAATTGGGCTATTTGATGGATAAGGAATTAGCTGGATGGCTGCATCCAGAGAATGGCAGTCACTATCTCAATGTTCACGTGGAGATTAGTGGTATCTCTCAGCGGTTTGTATTAGGACTGGTACTTACTATTATCTTTACTGATGCCATACTCAGTGGGATTGAGTGTACCCTCAGCAAGTTTGCAGATGACACCAAGCTGAGTGGTGACGCAATGGAAGGGATGCCATCCAGGATGCCATCCAGAGGGACACACACAAGCTTGAGAAGTGAGCTCCCATGAACGTCATGAAGTTCAACAAGGCCAAGTGCAAGGTGCTGCACCTGGGTCAGGGCAATCCCAAACATCAGTACATACTGGTGAATAAATAGATTGAGATCAGCCCTGCGGAGAAGAACTTGGGGATGTTGAAGGAGGAGAAATTGGATGTGAGCTGGTGCAGAAAGACAACCATATCCTGGGCTGCACGAAAAGTAGTGGGACCAGCAGGTCCAGAGGGGGATAATTGGCTCCCTGTTCTACCATTGTGATATCCCACCTGGAGTACTGTGTCCAGCTGTGGGATGCCCAGCAAAAGAAAAATGTGAATCTGTTAGATCAGGTCCAGAGGAGGGCCCCAAGGCTGATCAGAGGGCTGTGAAGAGAGGCTGAGAGAGCTGGGGTTGGTTAGCCTGGAGAAAATAAGGCTCTGGGGAGACCTTACAGTGGCCTTCCAGTAAATGGGGATTCTATGAAGATGGAGAGAGAGCATTTACAAGAGCCTGTAGTGATAGGCCAAGGAGTAATAGTTTTAAGCGAAAAGAGAGTAGATTTATATTAGATATTCAGAAGAAGTTCGATGTTGAGGTTAGTGAGGCACTGAAACTGAAGTTATGGATGTCCATGGAAGTATTCAAGGTCAGGTTGGATGGGGCTTTGAGCAGCTGATTCTTGAGGAAGGTGTCCCTGCCCATGCCACGTGGGAGGATTGGACTTTAAAGGTCCTTCCAACTCAAACTAAGATTGTATGACTCAAAGTACTGCCAACTTCAAACATAGCTTGTTAGAACTGGTGGACATTGTCATGTATCAAATGCTCTCTCAAATTTAAAACATGGTGTGACTGATGGAAGGAACGCTTTTTACTACATGTGTAGTCACAAATTGACTACAGATAGGTAGCTTCAGTTTTGTCAATTCTGGGGAGATTTTGCTCAGTGGTACTGTAACTTCTTCAGCGCAAGTCAACACCGCATCAATTTTCCTGATAGAAACATTAAATGCTGGAATTCATTTCCAGTTGCTTTTCTTCTGTGTTGACACTATAGCTTTCTTTTCCCATGTTATTTCTATTATTCTTCCCTCAGATTTCCAGAATGAAAAATGGTAGGGCTTGATCTCCCTGAGGATAGTGCAATGAAAACTGGTTTCATGAATGAACCTCTCTGTTGGAGACCTGTTCAGTGTGCTGTGTCTCTGAGTCAGTTTTCACAGCATCAAAACTGTCAGGATTGGAAATCCTTGGATCTTCATTTGTAAATGTGCTATGCATGGATTAGTTTCCAAGGGAATTGTGTGTATGTATAAAGTAGAAATGAGTATTCATCTTGATTAAAGAAGTTATTCATGATCCACTTGGGTCAGGATAGTGAGTGTTGTATAGCAGTCTCTGCTGTTTATGTTGTGCTCTGCTTTCTCTTTAAGTTCCTTGAGTCTTCTCACATGTGTAACTACAAGGAAATCTGCATCTTCTTATGACCCTTCATCTGCCTCACCCTTTTGGCAGATGAAAGTCCTTTCTGAGCCCTTCCTGGTGGACACTGTTCCTTCCTTAAAGATGGTTTTTCCCTCTCGCTTTCCTCAGACTAGTGAGTGACGAATGCTGGCAGCTCCCCCTTCCTCTGCATTAAATTTTAGGACGAATTTAATCACTGCTTCACTGTCCATCCAAATCAAATCAGCTAAAATTTGTATGCTGCTCTCTCAGAACCCTTCTTCTGCAAGAAGGTGAAAACACTTGATGGCACTGGACTGCCGTATCAGAGGGTACTTATTAGAAGAATGTAACTGTGAATTTGGACTTTGTACCACACAGCATGCTTTAATATCTCTCAGAGAAATGACCATCTTGTCTCACTAGTGTTAACAGTAAATATAAAGTCTGAGATTCACAATGTTTTTTATTAATTTTGAGAAGTAATTAGTCTTAATTCCAATTTCTCAGATGGCATTACGTGCTTTATTACAAAGCCCTTCATCTTTTATGCAAAAAAAATCTTTATTTAAAAGTTAGAAAGTAGTGGTAGACTTAAAAATGAGGAAATTGCTGCATGCATGAGGAAACATGAAAACTGCAGAACAGTTGGGTTTTTTGAGCTGTCATTACAGCTAAGTTTCAGTATATGGAAATTGGGAAGCTTTATTGTAGCATTAGAGAAGCATATAGGAGAAAGGATGTCTTGTGAAGACGCCAATGCAAGCTTGTCAGAACAGTAATGACATAAAAGAATAGTGTAAAATTAAATTATCTGTCCTACTATTTTATTATATTTTAATAAAATTACATTAAAATAATGTTTAGCAAAGATTTCTAATTATTTATTTTTCACGTTGTAGGATTCACATGATGCTTTACTGGAATTCGGGAATAACAACCTCCAAATACTGGTGGATATCACAAGGGAAGGAGTGTGGAAAAATCCAGTTCTTCTTAAAATTCTATCCCAGCAACCAGTAGAAACAGAGGAAGGTAAGCATATGATTTTAGAGATGAGATGGGGTTATTAAGAGAGAACTTGGTGCAATTTTTGTGAGGAAACTGATAAAAAGTTAGAAGGGAGTTGCAGTTTAAATTGCTTTGTGCAGTAGTATTCATAGTCTGCTAAATAATACTTATGATTGAAACTGTCTCACTAGTACACCGAATCCTCTCTTAACATATCTCCACTTGGGCTATACCACAAATATTTTAGTCCATTTTTTAAAAGAAGCGTTTATTTTTAAATATTTTTTTTTAAAAAAAAAGGAAGGAATTTTTGCTCCCTAAGGTGCTTTGTTTTGCATAGCTGTGATTTTGAATGGTTCACAGGAAGGAGTAGTTAATGTCCACATCTTTCAAAGGCAAAGAAGATGTAAGTGAAGTGTGCATTGGAAGGGGAGATGTGAGTTTAAAGGTTACTACCTTTTATTAAGTTTTGGGCTGGGAAGCTGATTGCGTTTAGACTATGGATATAATATCTTGAATCAAAAAAAAATGACGTGAAAAAATAATTTTTAGTGTAATTTCATGTAACTTTTTAATGTCTTCTCTTAAACTCTATACTTTTACTCACTGAATTTTTTCCTATTAGTGGTATCGAGTACTTGCAGATATTTCTTCTAGTTGTTCCATTAACAGTACATGAGACCACAGTTTATCTTGGTGATATTCTAAATTAAATGAAAAATAACAAAGAGGGGGACAAGCTTAAAATATTTTCCTTAAAATTAAGGCACCGTAAGCAAGGATTTTAAGTCAAGCTTTCTTCCATAGCAGAATCCTTCTTCCTGGCTTTGGGTAGCCTCTCTTTGAGTTGTACTATCTTTGCCAGTCTTCACTTGAAGTACAGCAGAAGCACTCAAACTCCAAACACTAGTTAATCCCATCTCTAACATGTTTTGAGGAGAATTATCTACCACTAATATCCTGCTTTGGAGCTTTTCATTACTAGTATTGTTAGGACATCCAGTTGCTGCTTTTAGTGGATTTCTGCTCAGACTTGCATTTCAAAATATGTTCCTCTTACTGAAAATAACTACATCCTGAAAATCGTCAGCTGTTTTGTTCAACTGTTCAACAAGCTTTACCTGTGGCAAGCCAAGATCTGTTCTGGTGGACTAATGTGAATTCACGTGCTTCTCTGTGGACTCCGTTATAGATTTAATTGCATCTTATATATGCGACTGATTTTATCAATGGCTGCTACACTTCATTCCTTTGCAGGAGTACCTTGTTACTTCCTGTGATGTGGTTCAGACTACCTCTTGTCTTCAACAATAATAGCATAGTTCAGTCCTTTGTCTTTTAATTTGGGATAAAGTTTCTGCAGACAAGACAATGATTGATTGACACATCTGTGACTGTTGAATTGGGCTGGGTGTAGGTCCCCATTTCTGAGAAAATGCAGTAACCTGGAATTTATTGATTCCGTTGAGTTCTTTATTTAGTACATATTTGTCTATTTAGCTGGAGCTGAATATGTGCCCAAAAGAGGTGCTCTCACTTGAGTTTCTTTCATGTGATGCAAGCAGAGGCAACAGGACATTGGAGCTATTCTGGAAATTCTGTAGCTGCTAAAAAGCATTCTCACATAGTCTGGAGTAGATGCAGACATGCGTAAACAATCTGAGTATGACTTCTGAATCGTTTGTTAGACCAGTCTATCAAAGCAAGGTTTCTCAAGTAAAATATAAGGTTAAAGAGGTGGCGGTCAGAACTGCCATCTTAAAGGCCAGTTCTAAGAACCCAAGCATCTACCTAAAAAGTCTGTTCTCACTTAGTGTCTTTCTTCTGTGGTGATCTTGAAAACCTTATTTGTGGGTGGCTGGTTGTTTTTTTTCTGTTTTCTTTTTATCGTTGTTGTTGGGAGGGAGGGGGGTTGCTTGCTTGCTTTTGGAATATCTTACAGTTAGGAGAAGTGTCATCCTTGTGGCCTGTTACACAAGGCCTTGTGGCCTGTGGCCACAACACAGCTTTTTAGACATATCTGAAAGATCTTTCTACAAGATTTCCAAACTTGTCATGTTTGCATCCAAACAAGATATTTCAGATACCGAGTGCTTTCAACAGACAATATGTGTAACAGTAAGTAGCAATAGAGCTTGTGTGAAAGGATAAGCACTGAAAAGGCAATGAGTGCCATGTGAGATCTCTCCTGTTCCTGCTGTTCTAGTCTGCAGCAAATATGCATAACTGGTAGATGAAAGAAGTAGCATTATTAGTAATGGAACTGGGAAAATAGCGACTGAGAGAGGGAATGGGGATATTTAATAACTACAGATACAATAGAGTAATACTACGGTACTTAAATTATGTAATTCTGTGCCCTTACCTTATGGAGGAGACAGGGGTTTTAGTTTAGTTGGTTTTATTCCTGTTAGCCTCTTAGAGTATAACCATGTTGAACAGGTGCTACAAAGTTGCAGGGTGTTTTGGAGTGTGTGTAACTCTGGGAAAGACAACATAGTCCATAGGATTCTCCAGAAATTGTAACCAAATATTCAGTAACATTTTAAAACAATCCCAGTTAATATATATATAGTGAACCATAGAGCTCTAAAATCCTATTAAAAAAAAGGAGAACTAGATTTGAAGGCAGACATAAACTTTACTTTTCATCAGGGAGATGAATGTGTCAGATTTGTATACCCAACACAGTGGAGCAAGACAAAATGAA
The DNA here is from genome assembly GCA_011074415.1 of Stictonetta naevosa. Lineage (NCBI taxonomy): Eukaryota > Metazoa > Chordata > Aves > Anseriformes > Anatidae > Stictonetta > Stictonetta naevosa. The sequence continues at coordinate 48,363 of CM021719.1, forward strand.
AATTTAAAGAAATTTTGCTGTATGTGCCAATAAGTTATGGTGAGGAAAATCTTTTTTTTTTTAATCTCTTAGACTGTGTTATTGACATATCTGGTATATCTTTCATCATCAGACAAGTGTAATTCAGTGACATCCAGTGTTAATGCTGAAATATCAACTGATCCATGAAGTTTTACCACACCATGTTTCATAGAGTCTTGTCGGTTGTTTTTTACTTTTACTTCTTCCTTCAGTCCCTTCTTTTCTCTGCTTTAGGAGGTTAGATTCTGCTGTAATAGACTTTCTGGAAGTCAAATCATATCTAAGCTGGAATTAGTCTTTTAGCCTTGTATAGGACACGATCAGAGCATAGGTTAAACAATTATAAATTACCTAGATATCTGCTGGATTACTTTAATCCATTTTTACCTTCACAATCATTATCAGGTAAATACCTGTAGCTATAATACAAGATGGAAATCACTGATCAGTTACCAAGTTTTTGTGCCTTCATTTAATTCTGTCACTCCTTTGATCTATTTGATGTTCTTGTATGGAAACTTAGTCTTTTCTGACTGCTGTCTTCCATTTGATAGAGATAGTAGGAATGAAAATACACCTCTTAACAGGCCACGCCAGGAATAACAGTAGTATTGAGTAAAGGTACAGAAAGAGTTCTCATACAATGTTTTTTCAGTTGTTTTTAACCATTTTATCCTTTTGTACAACAGCAGTTTCACAGAATATCTTCTGAAGTGTTGTAAATGGATTCTACTTCAGTCATCTAAAATTAAATTTATTTAAATAGATTTGATATTTAAAATCTGTGATTACATGCAGTGTAAGAACATATCGATTCCCCTTTCTCCTAATTTTCAAGGGTCTTTTGAAATATGTACATACAAAGGCACCTTGATAGTCTCCAGGTATTAGATGTTTTTAAAGTTGGGAATAGCCCATAGCTATTAAGAAGCATACTATTTCTACAGCTAAGGCAAAGTACATCTTAAGTACCTGGAAAGAATCAAACTAAATGGTGAGGTTTTCAATCGGATGTCTTGAACTAATACAAAAATGGCTTTAATTTAATTCCTAACTCATCTTTTATTTGGTTTTACATTTCATTAAATAAATTTTGCTAACCAATTACAAAAATAATTGAATTTTTAATACAGAATTAGCTCACAGTCTCTTGTAATAATTAGTTGTTTGGTTGATCTAGAGCATAAGCCTAGCATGTATCAGATACTGTTGTTCAAAAGTACCATAAAAATAATACTTCCTATCTGAAACTCATTCTGCATATTTTGGCAATGTGTTTAACAGATTAGGTGGAAAAATCTTGGGTTGAAATATTTTTCTTACTTTTGTCTTGTAATATGAAGCTACAATTAAAAGTTGAAGATGCTGAATCTCAGCTGAACTAGTGGTATCTTGTTCAAAATACCATATAGTCTGATTAATGTCCTTCCGTCACTGCCATGGCATAATTCTGTATTGCCTTAATGGATGCAATCATTTGATGTGATTTCCATCCCCCATTTTCTATATCCCAGCGTTCTCTCCCTACTAATTTGTTCTGAATGTGTGTGGGGGAAAAATACTACATTTATTGCTGTCACTTTTTATCACACCAGGTGTTTTCTAAGAAAGCTTATACAAATTTGTAATAAAGGGTGAATGCAGTGAGATGGTTTCAGTTATGTGTTAGTTGTTAAATGGTATATTCTCAAAGCTTTTTTTTCTTTTCATAGCTAATAAATTGATTACACGAGAAGGGCCTTCCTTTCTGCAGATGCGAATAAAACATTTGATGAAGTCAAACTGCATCCCACAAGCTACTTTCTTGTCAAAATTGTGTGCAGATTCTCCAGAAATTGCAAATGTTTCATCTTTTCGCCAAGCCTACATCACGTGTGTGTGTTCTATGCTGCCTAATGAAGACTCCATTAAGGAGGTTAGTAAATCCATAGTTCCTTTTTAATGTGTATTTATGAAGTATTTTCAAATTTTGTTCTTTAACTTCAGTTCTCTGTATTGCAGAAATAAAGTGTGGCAATGGAGTTGCAAAAGATAAAATGATCTATTAGAGACTGTGGTAGTGAAGAACATTTGTATTAACTGCTAGTGTAGTTACCATATAATCATATGATCATTGATGAATATATAGACATATATGTATTCATATATATATATGAATATATTGAATATATATAGGATTATTGGACTAGATTATGTTTGAAGGTCCCTTCCAATCCCTAACATTCTGTGATTCTGAGATTAAATAGTACTGGTCCCAGTACTGACCGTTGAGGGACTCCGCTAGATACAGGCCTCCAAGTAGACTCCATCCCACTGACCACAACTGTCTTATTTCCACCAGCCAGTTCACAGTCCACCTCACTACCCGATCATCCGGACCCCACTTCCTTGGTTTAGCTGTGAGGATGCTGTGGGGAGATGGTATGAAATGTTTCACTGAAATGTTTATAGATCACATCCACTGCTTTTCCATCATCTATCTACCTGGCTATGTCTTCATGGCTATGTCTATCAGGTTGTTCAAACATGATTTTCCCCTTAGTAAAGCCATGTTGACTGCCCCTAATGACCCTTTTATCCTTGATATGACTAGAGACAATGCCAAGGATAAGTTGTTCCATCACCTTTCCAGAGATGGAGGTGAGGCTGTCCAGTCTACAGTAACTCAGGTCTTCCTTCTTGCCCTTTTTGAAGACCGGAGTGACATCTGCTTTCCTCCAGTCCTCAGGCACCTCTCCCAATGCCTTACCAAAGATGATGGAGAATGGCCTAACACTGACTTCCACTAGCACCCTCAGCACCTGCAGGTGCATCTCGTCAGGACCAATGGATTTATGGATGTCCAGATTGCCTACTTGCTCTTAACCCAGTTCTCATCAACCAAGGCAAACTCCTCCTTTATCCTGACTTCCTTTATGGCCTCAGGGATATGGGGCTCCTCAGGACAGCCTCTGGCATTATAGACAGAGACAAAGGCATTCAGTAACTCTGCCTTCTCTTTACCTTCTCTTTATCTTCTGTGACCAGGGCACCCACCTCATTCATCAGTGGGCCTACATTGCCTCTAGTGTTAGTTTTATCCACAGTGTATTTGAAGAAGCCCTTTCTGTTGTCCTTGAGCCCTCTTGCAAAGTTTAATTCTAAGGAGGCCCTAGCTTACCTAGTTGCCTCCCTACATCCTCTGACAACAGTCTTATATTCCTCCCAAGTGGCCAGCCCTTCCTTCCATGATCTGTAGACTCTCTTCTTCTTCTGCTTGAGTTTGTCCAGCAGTTCCCTGTTTAACCATGCAGGTCTCCTGGCTCCCTTTCTTGACTTCATACCTGTTGGGATGCTCTGATCTTCGGCTTGGAAGAAGCAGTCGTTGAATGCCAACCAACTTGTCTTGGGCACCTTTACCTTCAAGTACCCTATCCCATGGGATTTCCCCTGGCAATTGCTTGAAAAGGCCAAAGTTGGCCCTACTGAAGTTCAGTGTTGTGATTCTGCTTGGTACTCTGTTCCTGCAACGCGAGATCCTGAACTCCAACATCTCATGGTTGCTGCAACCAAGGCTGCCCTCAACCTTCACCACTTCAACAGCCCTTCCCTGTTAGCAGCTCTCCTCTCCTAGTTGGCACATCCACCATGTGCATCAGGAAGTTATTGTCAATACACCGAAGGAACCTCCTGGACTGCGATGGCTGGCTGAGTAGGCCTTCCAGCAAATAACAGGGTAGTTGAAAGCCCCCACTGATAACCAGGGCCTGTGATTGTGAGGCTGCTATCGGCTGCTTTTAGAAGGCCTCGTCACCTTCCTCATCCTGATCTGACACCCACAGCAGTATCCCCCATGCCAGCCTGCCCCTTAATTCTCACCCACAAACTCTCAACTTGCTCCTTATCTGCCCCTGGACAGTAATCAGTACAATTTAATTGCTCTCTCACATAAAGAACAACTCCGCCATCTCGCCTTGCTAGCCTGACTTTCCTGAGCAGGACATACCCATCCATGACCACATTCCAGCCATGTGATCTGTCCCACCATGTCTCTGTAACTGCCACCAGATCATAATCTCCTGACCGAACACGGATTTCTAACTCCTCCTGTTTATTCCCTATGCTTCATGCATTGGTGTACAGGCACTTCAGGGAGCAAGCTGAGCATGCCAATTTCACTCTAGGAGGGTGGGAGGCCTCCCGGTCTTCATGAATACTAGAGTGCTGCCCTACTGGTGGAAGCCCAGCTACAACTCCATCCCCCTTCAAATCTAGTTTAAAGCTCTCTAAATATAGTAACTTTGGGGAGTAGCCTGGCATCCTTCTTGACAACAGAATGCAGGGAGAATGACAGCATTTTTCAAAACATCTTAATATAAAATTTTATTGTTCTTTCTGTAGTCTGAGCTCTTATTCAGCTGTCAGTTCATTTGGGTTTCTGATGGAGTAACAAGCACAGTTCAGAACTTGATGTTTAACATATACGCTTTCACTTAGTAAGGTGTCTGATTTGTCATTTAGTGTTTGACTGCATGCTGTGGGTTGATTTCTAGTTGTGCATTTAGATTTTTTTGTTGTAAATATTGTTGTTTAAAACAAAAAATGAAGGTCTAAAACCACCTGGATCATTGACAAAGTTTGAAATAAACAAGAGTTGAAAGCAAATTGCCTATCTGCTACCTCAGGGTTTGAGGTCCTGAATATGAGAGAGTTTTGCCCCAAAAAATCACATTTCTAGGTGGGAAGGAGAGAATCCAATATGCTGTGTGACTGCAGGCTGCTGGAGTTGGTGATAGAGCTGTTCCTTTTGGTCCAGCTCACTGTAGAGGAACTGACAGCCTACCTAAGATAAGTGCCAAATCTTGTTTTAGTGTGAGCCTGAGCTAGGAGTAACTGATGGCTATTAAAAATGTGTTTTCTGGTATACTGTAACCTGATAAACAATAAGTAGGTTTTAAGTTTGCAGCTTTAAAAGTGGCACTGTGTTGTTCAAACTGCCTAGATTGAGTGATGGTTCATTTATGGGCTTTTTAGAAACTGAGCATAGTCTCTCTCAAGTGATGCATATTCACACAGATCACAGGCTGTCATGCCATCTTCACATTTGTCGGGGCAACCTGTCCCATATTTGCATGCAGTGCTGATTTCTGTTTTTCTAAAAATGAATACCTGGAAGATCATTCTCATATCGGAACACTGCAACCTCTTGGCATTATTTAAGAATGTTTGCTGTGATAATGAGTGATACAATGGCAGTATATAATTGTGGAAATTATCCAAGACAAAAGTTGGGGTCATGTAACTTTTTCCTAATTAGCATTACAAAATATGCTGGTTGAATTTGTGATTTGTAAAGAATAAGAATAAGTGAAGTCACAGAAGAAGACTATGAGAAAATTGGAGTTATCCAATTGTGACTTTCCAAATGAGCTGAAAATGTGTGCCTATAAGCACCTAACAAATATGAGAACATAAAACATACTGCTTGCAGCGATGAGAATTAAGGAGCTGCATTAACATAATCCCATACATCTTAAGGTACATAGTATATAACAGTACTCTACAACAGATGTGACAGTGCCAATCAAAGACTAGAGCTGTATTTTTTCTTGAAGTCCTTTTTTGTGCCCTACAGGGCTACTCAGAGTTTTGAATGCAATCTTTTTCTTGGCATTCGTACTGGAAGGAGGAGCAGGGGTTTGGTGTTACAGTAAGGTGAGAGTGCTTGGATATGGGACAGAAAATGAAGGGTAGGTTTGGGACTGTGGCTTGGTTAAAGAGAGGCTTGACTGAGAGAAGAAATTGACTCTTTGAATAGGAGCATCTGTAAATCCAGAACTTCAATGGGCTTTTATCTCTCTAAACCCTTACATTTTTAACGTAGTGTTTTGGAATGTGATTGTTCAGAATTAATGGTTATGGGCCAAGAGGGCAAGAGACTTGCTTTTTCAGATCTCTTGACCTTTTTAGACCTGGGTTTTAATTGTCAAGGGGAAAACAGAAATGCTTTCAAATGCAGAGAAGTTGGGAGTTTTAGGTAAAGTGTTGCCTTTACGTAAATATTTTGCTAAACTGTTCAGAATGGAAGGTGATCCTGAAGAAAAGTAAAGGGTAAGAACTAACTTTTTTTTACTGTTCTATAGCTGAAAGATGTGGTGTGAACTCTGTATTAAACGGAGACAGTGTTTTGTTCGTTTGTGAGACCGCTTCCTTTGATACAGTAAACATGCATTTCTTTTGTAAACATGTTCAGAAGCGCCTGTTCTACTTTTTTTTTTTCAGATTGCAAAGGTGGATTGCAAAGAAGTACTAGACATCATATGTAATCTGGAATCTGAGGGACAAGAAAACACTGCGTTTATTCTTTGTACAACATATCTTACTCATCAGCTTCAAACAGCAAATGTGTATTGTTCTTGGTAAGTAGTAAGTATTACTGACTCTTTTAACTTAACTGTTCTTTTCTGCTCTGCTTACTGGCTTTCATGCAAAAGAATTGAGCTGGTCAAGTACAAAACATATGTAGTGAAATAAATGTAAATTTATTTGAGAAGTACATCAGGCTGCAATACTTTCTAGATAACTTACGACAACATAAATAGCTCATCTTTAGGCATGTTAAGTCATAGTTGCAGGAGGAGAGCAGTTTGTCACCGAATGGCTGTCAGACAAAAGTAATGTCAAAATTGTTCAAAAATAAAACAGCACTTGTATTGTTGGCGTTGGCAGTAATGTTTTGACAATGTAGTATCTCTGGAAGTAATGCTGGAACAGTGCTGTCTGCATTAATATTACACACACAAACTTTGTGGTTCCACAAAGCATGTTGTAATTCAATTCCATTCTTCGCTCTTGAATAAACTAATAGGAGTTTGATACTTTTTTTTTCCACTTCTTCCACAGAGAGATAAGTAGTAGGAATTGTGAGTCTAAAACTTCTCTACTCCCTTAACTGTCTAGAGATACAAAACATTTTTGCATCTGTTTTAGCAGTGGCAAGCTGGTAGAATCAAGTAGGGATGCTGTTTTCTGCCCCTTCTAAAATGGGTTTCTAGTTTTGGCTTCTGAAGTATGGCTGAATGTGTTTTTCTCCTGATTAAATTATAATCTGGATGAAGTCTTACATTATCAAACACCTCAAAGGTATCTTGGATATCTGAATTCAGTCAGCTGTGGTGTTGTTCATTCACTCACTTCATGTTTTAGAACTATTAAGAAAAGTTTATATAACACTTAAGAGTCACTGGGAGCAACTTGTTTTGTGACTAAAAAGGGAATCTGTGCAGCTGTAGATGTCTATTAAGCAAGATATATCCTCTTGTCTTTCCCCATTAGCAGGAGATTCATCAGATCAAAACACAGTGTATGTTTGGAAGTAAGGCATGGTAACTGTTATCATCAGTATTTCTAAGAGACAGAGATGTGATTGACCTGTGTACTGTTTTTTAATAACACTTGAAGTACTGTGGTGTCAACTCTGAACTAAAGTGTGTAGGCTATGGACAGATTGTGCATATCTGCAATGTGCTCATGTTCTGCTTTAAATTCTTCGCAGGGAGCTGACTCTTTTCTGGAGCAAATTGCAAAGAAGAATAGATCCTTCTTTAGATTCCTTCTTGGAGAGATGTCGTCAATTTGGCATTATTGCCAAGACACTGCAGCATTTATTTTTCTTGATAAGAGTCATACAGTCTGAAGTAAGTTTCAGTCCAGAGGATTTGGACGCAGCCAGAAGTGTTCAGATGAATTTACTGTTTTCTTGATAATTCTGCTGAACTGCTATGAAAAAAATCTAGCTTATTTTGAATGTTTTGGCTTCCTGTTTAGGTGCCTATTAGCTTTCTAAATTAAAAAAAAAAAAAAAGCTTTCTGGTAAAAAAATTTGTCAGTTTGGCACATTGTTGAAGTGACCTTTTGATCATTTTAGAATGATTATTACTAATTTGATAATTTGATAATTATTACTAATTATGATTTTAGAATGTTTATTACTCTGAAAATACAGTTAGATAGTATTTTGCAGGCAAAGCATAACTATATTTTGATCTGATGCCTAATTGTTGTTGTGCCTCACTCTTGATTTTTGCAACATCTCTAAGAGATGAAGACTTGAATGAAATGTAACTTTTCATTATTATTATTATGAGAAAATATCCTTATCCTCAAAATCTGTGGTGCAGTAACATCTGGAGTTCTACCTTCTGTTTTGATACCTATCTTTAGACAGTCACAGAAAGGTTCAACAGAGGTTTAACAGCAATTCTAAAAGCCTCACAAACTTTTTGAGAAGCAATGGAAAGACTTAAATTGCTACATCTAGCAGGAGGTGAATACAGTATTGCTGTTCATGAGCAGAGTAGTAGGGACAGATATGGTTGCTCAGTAGACTGTTTCTGTCTTCCTTTGATGGCTGCTCTGATGTTTGAACTGAACCTGTGTCTGCTCACTATATGAGAGTAGTTTTGAGGGCAATTATGAATGAAAATTAATCAGGAATTCCTTAATGTAAGTGGAGGAAAAATAAGCCAGCTGGTTTTCAGGTTAAAAAATAAAGTAGCTGGTTACAGGGTTTTTATTGTTTTAGTAAAGGTATCATATAGATCTTAAATTAGATATGGGATTTTTCCCTTAGTAATGTCACTATTACCAAAAGTTTCAGATATTTCATCATGAAAAACAGCATAGCTTGGCACATGTACTGTAGAATTTGTCATGTGAATTTCAATTGCATGAGTCCTTCAATTAACAATGCATTCCTAAATTTGCCTCAGCCTTTTGCATTATTATGTGGTCATAAGTTAATTCAGAGTTAAGGCATCAAAACAGATTATGGATAAAGCAGGCAAGGTTCCATTTTTTAATGAAACTTTTCTGGTGTCAGATTTGTTTGCCTTGGAGTCTCTTTCATTGGCTGGAGTTACTCATGTGAACCAAATGAGTTACCAAGTGAGATTTGATATGACAAACAAGTATCAAAGCCCTATTTTCAAGTCAAATGGAATACAAGTCAGAAAGCTTGCATGATAGCCCTTCTGACAGAGCAGAGAGGAGAATATGGAACACTAATTTGGCAAAGATTAATTCTATTCAGTTAATGAAAGTGCTTTGCACAGAGAAGTCTTTGTTCCTAACGTGGGCCTATCGCTACTTGTAAAATGTATGTGAAAGTGCAGTTATATAAAGTATACTACATTGTAATATATACAACTGTTTTTTACTTCTTGAGTTGCCTTTTAAATATCATTAGATAGGGAAAGTAGCTTTTTACTGCTGTCTAGCAAGTAACGATGCTATTGAATTAAATTAGTATTGCGTGACTTCCAATAGGCAATGCATGGTGAGGATAAGACCTTGCTAATTATTTTCGCTAGTTCTTAGGTCTTCTGGCATTTACCTGAGCTCTTTTAGTAATTAATCTCTGAGTTGATGTAGGTGTAGTCATGTTAATCACTTGTCATCTCTACACTATTCATAAATAAGTTTTCTCTTTACAAATAATAACTAATTACTTAATGCACTCAGATTCATTATGCTGAAGAGTGTGATTTTGTCAGCTTTTGGAACAAAATGACTTTCAATCTTGTCTATGCAGAATTTAAAGTTGTTGTGTTTTTTGTTTTTTCTTTTAAATCAGCATATGGGTAACAGTTTTACATATCTTCCTAATAGTACTGAACAGTATTTCAAAGTTGCATAGACTTCTTAGAAAATGTTTGGAGTTGAAATTCCAGTGAACTTGATCAGGAGTTTTTTTTTTACTCTCATACTCCTTATGCTGTTGAAGGTGGTTTTGTTTCAGGGTGCAAGTGTACATTAATTTCCTTATTACACATTTAGATGTTGTGAATTAATATCCTGTGTGGATACTGTAGGTGTACTGTATGTGGAAGACTTACATAATTTTTTTAGGCATCTGTCTTCCATATGATTGAGAGACAGGGAGTGAAGAGAGGTAGGAATTGTGATTGAGTCAGTCCATGAAGAGAGGCAGGAGTAAAAAGGATGTTTCACATCTAACACCCTGAACTAGTCAATGTGAGTTCTCCACAGAGTGCACTAAAACATGATTACACTCACTTAAAAAATAGAAGAGGTCACTCACATTAAGTAACTTAAATTTTTTTAGAGCATGTTGAGGTGACTCAGGCACATAACACTCAAACCTGAATGTGTTTTGAATGTGCTCTAGTCTATGGCTTTTATTGCACAGTTCTTTCAGACAACGGTTCGGGAGAGAATGTGCTTATCAAAGAAAGGTAACATTTGTTTTGTGGCTGTTTGTATTTTTATTTTTTTTTAACAGGCAGAAGAAGCAGGACTTGCTGTGTCTGTTTTGTTGTGTGTGAGAGCCCTTCAGATCAGATCAAGTGGAAGTGATGAAATGAAGACGTCAGTATGTAAAACAATTGCATGCCTTTTGCCAGAAGACCTTGAAGTTAGGAGAGCTTGTCAGCTCACTGAGTTCTTGCTTGAGCCAACATTGGGAGGATTTAATATGTTGGAAGAGCTCTATATGCAACCAGATCAGAAATTTGATGAAGAAAATGCACTGGTTCCAAACTCACTCCGTTGTGAGCTGCTGTTAGCTTTAAAAGCATATTGGCCATTTGATCCTGAATTTTGGGACTGGAAGACTTTAAAGCGACATTGCCTTAAACTTTTAGGGAAAGTGGGCTCTGATTCTGAGGATGATGCAAGTTTTAATATGTCAATCAATGAAACCGACATGTTAGAAACTTTCTTGAGTGACTACGAAGAAGCAAAAGAACATAAATATTATGATGGAAAAGACACAATTAGCTACCATAAAGAAAAAGCAAGAGTAAAAAAACCTATTGGTTCTTCAGAACGATACCAGAGATGGCTTCAATACAAATTTTTTTGTGTGCTCTGCAAAAGGGAGTGTATAGAGGCTAGAATATTGCATCATTCTAAGATGCATATGGAAGATGGTATTTATACATGTCCTGTGTGTACTAAAAAGTTCAAGAGAAAGGAATTCTTTGTACCACATGTAATGGAACATGTTAAGATGCCACCTAGTAGAACACACAGACCAAAAAAGAAAATAATACTGAAAAAAGAGAGATCACCGCAAAAGACAACAGCCTCTAGCAGTCCCACTCCAGCACTTCAGGAAAAGTCATATCAGCCAGAGCAGTCTGAAAAATTTGAAAATGATGCACATGAATATGTCACATTTAGACAATTGGAAAATTGCCAGCTACAAGACAGAGACATCTATCCATGTCCCGGAACAGATTGTTCTCGAGTATTTAAACAGTTCAAATACTTAAGTGTACATCTGAAAGCTGAGCATCAAAACAATGATGAGAATGCGAAACACTACTTGGATATGAAAAACAGGAGAGAGAAATGCGCTTTTTGTCGTCGACACTTCATGACATCCTTTCATTTACGGGAACATGAACGTGTGCACTGTGGACCTCAACCATATATGTGTGTGTCAATGGATTGTTATGCTAGATTTGGGTCAGTTAATGAGCTGCTTAATCACAAACAAACACATGATGATCTGCGTTATAAATGCGAGCTAAACGGATGTAATATTGTTTTCAGTGATTTAGGGCAACTTTACCATCATGAGGCACAGCATTTCAGAGATGCATCATATACCTGCAACTTCTTTGGTTGCAAAAAGTTTTATTATTCAAAAACTGAATTTCAGAATCATCTTGCAGTGCATAATATTGCAGTGTCAAATGGGGAAGTGAAGCAAACAGTAAAACTTGAAGATTCAGTTTCAAAAGACAAATGTAGTTATCTTCAAGAGTCTCGATTGCTTGAACAATCTGAAAATTCCAATCAGAATGAAAACTTGGATCCCACGAGTTCACAGGAAATTCCACAGATTAAGGAAGAAGTGCTCTCTGATAGTGAAGATTTAGATGATGAAAGTAATTGCAGTCTTCATTGTGGGAACCATAGTGCAGCTGCTTCAGTAAATCAAGGCCAGGTGTCTCCTTTACTGATGGAAACATTGGCTCACAGTCAAACAGTTCCAGGCTTTCTCATGTCCCAGGAAGGAGTTTTCCATTCAACAGATGTGAAGCAACAGTGTTCCAATGTGGCAGTTTGCTTTGGTGAAAAAAAAATTTCATGTGGCTTTGAAGGCTGCTGTTCCACGCACAAGAATTCCAGAGGTACGCAAAAACACCTTCGCAGGGCTCATCCATATAACTTCAAAGGTAAAAAAAAAATGGAGATGAAAACTAAAGACTTTCTTGATCTATTGAGTGATGCTCAGGACAGTAAATCCCCTACAGACATTAATACAGAGTTAGGTCATAGTTCAGATACAAACGCTGACTCTCCAGAAAGCTTGTGTTGTAATATAAATGTTAAAGAAAACAGTGGCTTCAAGGAAGAAACTTGTCCTTCTTCTCCAGAAACATCTTTTTATGATAGTTCTAAAGATTCAAATATTGAAGATAACATGTTGGAACTAATGTTAGGCTTGAAACATCTAAGCTTAAAGAATTCTAACATGCAGAATTCTTCAAGAAGCAAGCATTTTTTGGGCTCTTTGCAGTCCTACTCATCTAGAGATGCCAAGTGCCCTGAGTCAGTAGTAGATGAAACTACCTCAAAATTTCAGTTTCAAGAGCAACATGAAAATTTACCCAGCCAGTACCTTACTCAGCTGGCAGCTAAACCATTTTTCTGTGAATGTCAAGGATGTACGTGTGAGTTTGTGACCAGAGAAGCTCTCTTAATGCATTATGTTAAAAAGCATAACTATTCAAAGGAAATGGTTCTTCAGTTAAATATGTTCCAGCATCGGTACTCACCATTTAAGTGTCATATTTGCCAAAGATCATTTACGAGAAAAACACACCTTAGAATTCACTATAGAAACAAACATCAAATTGGCTGCGAGAGGGTAACTCACAAATTTGAACATGTAGGCTTATGTACAGATGACATACATAAAAATAGCACTGTTCCAACACCTGTCTGTGCAACGAAGGTTGAATTCATTGAACATTCTGAACAGCTGTGTCATCCTAAAAAGGAAGAGTGTAGTTCTGAGACAGATTTGGAATCTGGTGAAGAGACAGACGATGTAACAAGAAAATCATCTAAAATCGCATCTTTGGACAGCCATAGGGAAGAACTGGAAGCACGAGAGGGAAGAGGAAGTAAAAGAACAGTTGCTAAAGGGAACTTATGTTATATATTGCATAAGTACCACAAACCATTTCATTGTATACATAAAAGTTGCAACTCTGCATTTACCAACCAGAAAGGTTTGATTCGCCATTACAGGACTGTTCACCAGTATAATAAGGAACAGCTCTGCTTAGAAAAAGACAAAGCAAGAACAAAAAGGGAGCTTGTCAAATGTAAAAAAATATTTGCATGCAAACACAAAGAGTGTGGTAAGCGGTTTTTATGCTCTAAAGATCTTGCTAAGCATTGCAGTGACTTCCACAATGAACACTTAGAGGATCAAAAACTGCTTTCTGAAACTGAATCTGCAAGATTTGCTTGTAATCAAGCCCAGTGCCCTGCTGTATTTTATACCTTTAATAAGCTTAAACAGCATCTCGTAGAAGAACATGCTAGTGAAGAAAAAATAAACAAAGATTTTGAAATCCATTGTGACCTGAACGGCTGTGATCGAGTTTTCACAAATTACAGTCACTACTCTCAACATGTGTATTTTCGACATAGTGAGTATTATGATAGTCTCTTTGGAAATCAGAAAGAGGAAGAAGATAATCATGACAAAAATAAAAATGAACAAAGTTGTCTGACAGACACTTTTGACATAAACAAGCAGAATGGGAAGCAGTTAAAAGAAAAATCTAAGAGAGTTAGCAGAAGTAAAGAAAAGCATTTGATAAATTTCAAAACAAAAGAAGAAGCCCTACAAATGTGTAAAGAGAAGTCTAACCAGACCCAGTACCCTTGCATGGTTCAGGGATGTCTATCTGTTGTCAAATTGGAAAGCAGTATATTGAGGCACTATAAACGCACACATCAGATGACCAATATGTATATAGAGCAAAGGATTCAGAAACTTGTTGTTTGTGTTAAATGTGGCATAATGACTGAAAAACAGACCTCCTCTGAAACAGCTTTAGACTTAGATAAAAAAGGCATAAAGGTTAAAGAGGAGGCATCATCTAATCCTGAGTATGTGCATGAAAGTGAAAAAGTTCTTGTTCCAAATTCTGATTGTGAGCATCAAGATATAAGCAATGAAGACCAAAAAATAAATAGTGTAAGTTTTGATACAGGTGCCTTTATGTATTCAGGCACTTTAAAATATAACCACACTTCAAAAACCAGCTCTTTTGAAGAGCATAATGTCAGGGAGTCAGTTATGTGTAAAACTGAAGATTTTTCTGAAAATAGTGAAAGAGAAAATAGTTCTTATTTCTCCAGTTTACAATTGGAATTGCCAAGAGAGAAAGACACAGAAGGATGTCAACATAGTGCAGTTATTCAAAATGCAAAAAGAAATGTAGTTTTTGCTACAAAAGACAAATTGCAGAAGCCTTCAGTCTCCAGACCATTTGATTTAAAGACATATAAACCAATGGGATTTGAGTCTTCATTTTTAAAATTTATTCAGGAAAGTGAGGAAAAAGATGATGATGATGATGATTTTGATGAGGTAGTGGAATGGGAATCCCCTGAGCAGTTGCCAGTAGATAAAATCTTGCAAAAAGAGGGAGAGAGTCAAAGGGATACACCAGTAAATAGCTTTGTGGATGACAAAAATGTAATAATACCCCAAAATAATCGTGGGCAACTAACAGAAATCCAGCCCTTGTTGTCTGAATCATCGTCTGTCCCTTCTTTAGAAAATTTGAGGGCTATCTTGGACAAGGCATTAACAGACTGTGGAGACCTTGCCTTAAAACAACTTCATTACTTAAGACCAGTAGTTGTTCTTGAAAGATCAAAGTTTTCCACATCCCTTATAGACTTATTTCCAACAAAAAAGGCAGATGAGCTTTGTGTAGGAAGTACATAAATAGTTTTGCTTAGAGCAGATTGCCTACACTACTGCCATATGGGGAGAACTTCAATTAGAACAGTAATTGTTACAGTACACACTGTTTAGGTTAGTTTAGACTGTTTAATTACATGAATGTATATCTGTCAAAAGTATTGGCCAAGTTCATTTAGCTCCCTTTTTTTTCCTCAATGAACTATGCTGATTTTGGTGCTATTTAATACATCAGAATACTGGGGGCTTCCTCTTGCAGAGTAAATGTGCATGATTGTATATGGAACACGTACTAGGGTACCAGGGTTTGGGGGGCGATGGAGTTATTACTTGACTTGAATGTGCACCCTAGGGTGCTTTGTGTAACATATTGTACACTACAGCATCTTATATTTTTTGAGTTATGAGTTTCAATAAATTACAGTTTTTCACCCATTTGCTTACTGTATAGTAAATCCGTAATGTGGGTTACTTGTGATTGAGTTTGGAACCATTCTGACTGCATTGGATAATGTTGCTTAAATTTTATGCATCTGTAGATTTACCAAACTGATGAAACGCTATATAGAAAGTAAAGTATTACATTTTATTTTATAATATTATCTGTCCTTTTTTCAGACTTGAAAAAATCAATACAGGCACAAAGCACTTGCCACTTACAGAAATGAGAAACTCCTAGTTACCTTTCCCTTTAAAGGAAGAAGCTCCGGAGAGCATTTGTTACAACGTGTTTGAAAATCATTGACAGGCTTCCCATGACATTCACATCACAGTAAAGTTATCAGTACATGTTTTGGGCTCCCTGCTTAATTATTTGGATAACAAAACCTAACTGGAAGATTCACCAGAAAAGTCATGTTTTAAGATCTGTTTCTCATCTCA
Organism: Stictonetta naevosa; assembly: GCA_011074415.1. Taxonomy (NCBI): domain Eukaryota; kingdom Metazoa; phylum Chordata; class Aves; order Anseriformes; family Anatidae; genus Stictonetta; species Stictonetta naevosa. Next base: position 64,231 of record CM021719.1, read on the forward strand.
TTGTCTCATTTCTTTGCCTGCCTTTTGGATACAGCATGAGGCCTGTCTGTTTCCTGTATAAGTGTTTTTTTCCAATCTCTGTGAGGATGCTAACAAGTGAACAAACAGCCGCTTAATGATCAAGGACTGGGGTTTGATGGAGTGTTGCTCCTTTTCAGATCACAGTATAAGAAATGCAATGGAAAGAAAATTAAGAAAATTTTGGAAAGTGTTATTTAAAGAGACCATGATTATTGATTGGGTGCAGTGATGAAGAGGGCTGTTTTAAAAGCTATATTAAAAACTCTGGGGAACTGTCATGATCAAAGCTAGGTCAACCAAAAATTATTTGGGTGTCTTTCAAATAAAGGGTAGGTAAAAAGTCCTACTCCAAGCAGGAGAAGCATAGTTTATTGTACTTTTCCTGTAATCTCATTTTGCTAAAATATAAAAAATATAAGCTTCTTGTGATGAAAGGATATAGTGCAAGAATATTCTCACTAGCTTTTAAAAAAATACAAGTGAGATGGGCTCAAAATTTTACATAGTACACCAGGGTCAGGCAAGTGAAATAGTGTGTTCAAAAATGGTTTCAGCTCTTAAAACTGTACTGAAGTTCAAACGTGAATCATCAGCATCTCAGAACAAATGGGATTAACTGTAGGCAATAAATAGATGATGACTACATCAGATAATGGGCTTAGAGAGATACCAATACACTCCAGGGTTTTTTGAGCATCTCACAAAGCAAATTATCCCCGTCCATGCCTATGTTATAGATCCTGGCGTGTAATATTTTAAAAATAATAAGAAATAAAAATTAAAAATATTTTTTTATAGATCCTGGCTACTAATGTTAGAGAAATTGTTGCTCTTTCTATAGGCTTAAATATAATGCAGGACAAAATAGAGATGCAGACATTGTTTCCACCTGTTAGGAATGAAAGCAGGACCTGCAGTTTTCTAAGAACTATGTTTGGAAACTGCCAAATCAGTTTTCCTCAGTGGTGGTACACAAGCGTCTTAGAGGTTTTTTCCTCTGGTGATCTGTCATCCTGTGCAACAGTGGGATTTTTATTGTTGTGGTCTCATCTTTGTAGTCATATTTCTGTTCAAAGAATGTCACACTGGTCTGTCAGCGACTTCCTAGTTAGAAAAATAACTTCTTATCCATTTCAGATACCGGCAGTATATTTCAGTCTTGGTATTTGGTCATCTATAATATGTCATCCCATCTCAGTGAGGTAATAGATGTCACACCCTGAAAACTGCATGGTTTCCATCTGCATCCTGATTCCCAATTTCTTTGTAGGCTTTACTTTCTGATCTTTCCAGCTCCCTCATGTTGGTGGGTATAAGGGAAAGTCTGAAGTTAGGAATTTTCACTGCCATCGAGTAGGCCATCAGTTTTCCTTCAGAGTGCTACCAGTACTTGTTCTACAGTGAAGATGTTCCATCCTATTGCTCCCAAACATACCTGAGAAATGTCTTGTGATGACTTCTTAAATTAAATAAATAAATAAAATCCTACTGTAAACAGTAGATACCTGAGAAGAGGTGCAAGTTCATAATCATGGTATGTTGCTTCAATTTTTTTAATTGTTGTCTTCTGTTTTGTGGATTTTTTAGCAAAACAACATTTCCTTTGCTGCAAATTCCTGTCTTCCTTTTAAGTTCCCCAAGGCTATGGGCTTCCCTGTCTTGTTTGATGGGTAATAAACTAGACTACTGTTATTAAGAGAGACCTGCTAGACTTCTGTACTTCTGGCAGGACTCTAAGCAGAGCTAACAGTTTGGATCAATGGTTTTGCTTGACTGTTATTTTGTGGCTGTTTCTTTGTTTGTGCACGATCTTTGGATTTTATAGTACCGATGCAGTCTTATGAAACTGGAATTGGCTCGACAAGGGGGGGACAGTTACCTTAAATACTCCTGTAGTTTGTAAAGTGAAAGTTCCAGCTTTCTGGGAATTCCCATGCAGCAGTATCTCTGTCTGCAATGGGAAGTCCCAGAACAAGAAGCTAAACAAAGGAATTTACGAAACGTGCTATGCCAGCCTGCTTTATTTTAAAAAGGACTTAACAGAGCCTACTTCAGTAGAATTTGAAGCAATAATACTGCATTGCAAGGAGAAAAAAAGCAGATGTTAGGAGACTGTCAAGAGATGAAGAAAAATAGCCAAATACTAGTTTAGTCAGTATTAAGTTTTATAATTCACTTACCCTAGTGAAAGGCTGTGAAAGGAATCCTTTCAGACAAGTACTGGTAAGGTTTTGCCTGTATTATTGTGTGCAGCCTGCGTAACTTGTACTGAATAAAAATAACCTAAAAAACCTTGTGTACAGACTGCAGTTCCTAAGGGATGACAAGTCTGTGAATGATGGTTAAGAGCGCTTGAATTGGGTAGCAAATGTATGCTGGAGAGGAGTGCCCCTTCTCTCTTCCCCTCACATAATACGAGAAGCTGTGTGAGCTTACAGAGAGCATTGGCACAGAGCAAATCTGCAGGAACTCTGTGCTGGAAATCAGAGGGAAAAAATAATAATAATAAAAAAAAAGTTACAAATTATTAGAGCAGTCCTAGAAGGCCTTTTCTTTAGAAGCACCAAGAGAAAGAGACCTCTGTGATCTTGTAAAAGGACTGAATGGAGATGACTGGCTTCAGTATCAAAAATTGCATCTATCTAATAGCATAGGAATTTCCTTCAAGCTCTGTGCTCAAGTGTGATGGAGCAGCTCTTGCCTGACATGGCATCATTCGCATCATTCCTTTGTTATCTATATGTCTGGTCTATGATTCAGGGAAGAGCTGTCATGGCATCATTCCTCTTATTTACAGAGTGTTGTAGAGTCTGACACTGTGTCACACCCCCTGTTATTTATATGCTATGGGCATGGGACGATCTGGCCTCCCTGACCCTATCTAGAGCTCCTGTGATGTGACGAACCAACAAAGGCACAATTACGTGCTAAGGAGGGGTTGCACAACCTGAATCATAGCCAAAATGGAAGAAGACCTGAATCATGGAAAATTGCTGACTAAAAGTTTATCGTCTCATGAGCCTATAGAGATCCCAAGCAAGAACCCCTTGGGCTCTCTAGAACCATAGTGGGCTGTGACCCAGGAACTCCCCCTGGAAAGGGATGCCTCTCAGGGAAGATTTTTTGATGTTTAACGATCATCTACTGACAGCCAACACATAATTGGAAAGAGCAAGTATTACACTCTAATAAGGGGGAAATCCTTAGGTGCACAACTAACTTGAGAACCACCTGATACCATGCAGTAAATCTAACTGAACCTTGCCATTCTCAAATCTTTGTCAACTTGCTGTTCTAACTACAATTGCTATCTCACGTCAAAAACTGGAGCTGTTATGTATCACATAAATTCAACCTTGTAATCTACCCCCAAAGTGGAATACATTTCAATCACTACTAAATCTGAGTTTGCCTGAGTAATCTTGCAACATAAAGTAATATTAAGGAGCTGTGTGAAAGTCAGGAGTTTACTCCTTCGCGTTTCAGGTCAGTAAGAAACTCCTTGTTTATACAAGCAGGCCTTCTGCTGAAGTTCTTAGCTTTAGTGGAGGTCAGGGAGGGCGAGAGGGAAAATAAAAAAAGAAGCAATATCTCATTTGGGAAAGTTAATTCAGCTCCAGCATGTAAGTTCATCTTGTGGAATACTAGGAAGAATGGTCACAGGATGTTAACAGATGTAAACAGGAACAGGCAAGGATTTTTGAGTAGCTAGCTGCAGTAGGAACCACCTGAAACCATCAAACAGCAAAGTCTTGTGGAAAATTTCATAATGTTATCAGATGAAGCTAATAGAAAAGGAGAGGTTGAGCTGGACACAGGAGAGGATTTCAGATTTGCACAGGGTAAACTGTGGTATGAAAAAGATGTTTTGATTCCATAGAATCTGAAATTGGAGACAGCAATGAAATAGAATCATGGAATGGTCTGGGTTGGAAGGGACCTTAAAGATCATCAAGTTCCAACCCCCTTGCCATGGGCAGGGACACCTCCCACTGAGCCCAGGCTGCCCAAAGCCCCATTTAGCCTGACTTTGGGCACTGCCAGGGATGGGGCATCCACAGCTTCTCTGAGTAATCTGTTCCAGAGCCTCACCACCCTCATAGATAAGAATTTCTTCTTTATATCTGATCTAAAGCTACCCTCTTTCATTTTAAAAGTATTATTCCTTGTTCTAACACTATAGTCTGTTAAGGAGTCTTTCCCTGTTGTTCGTGTAGGTGCCTTTGGAGCACTGGAAAGCTGCTATAGGATCTCCCTGGAGCCTTCTCTTCTTCAGGCTGAACAACCCCAATTCCCTCAGCCTGTCTTCACATGAGAGGTGCTCCAGCCCGCTGATCATTCTCATGGCCCTCCTCTGGATTTGTTCTAATAGCTCCATGTTGTTCTGGTGCTGGGGGCCCCAGAGCTGAACACAGTAGTCCAGGTGTGTTCTCATAAGAGCACAGAAGAGCAGAAAATAATCACCTTCATCACCCTGCTGGCCACGCTGCTTTTGATGCAGCCCAGGATACATGGTTGGCTCTCTGGGCTGCAAGTACACATTGCTGACTTGCGCTGAGCTTCTTGTCCACCAACACCGTTGGCTCCTCCTCAGGGCTGCTCTCAATCCATTCTCTGCCCAGCCTGTATTCATGCTTGGGATTGTCCCAGCCTAGATGCAGCACCTTGCACTTAGCCTTGTTGAACCTCATGAAGTTCGCACAGGCATGCCTCTTAAGCCTGTCAAGGTCCCTCAGGATGGCATCCCTTCCTTCCAGCGTGTCGACCACACAACACAGCTTGGTGTCATCAGTAAACTTTCTGAGGGCGCCCTTAATCCCACTGTCCATGTCACCGACAAAGATGTTAAATAGTGCTAATCCAAGTACTCATCCATGAGGAACACCACTCGTCACCGATCTCCACCTGGACATGGAGCTGTTGACCACAACTCTTTGAGTGTGACCATCCAGCCAATCTCTTACCTGCCAAGTGATCCATCCATCAAATTCATGTCTTTCCAATTTGGAGACAAGCATGTTATGTGGGACAGGGTCACATGCTTTGCACAAGCACAAATAGGCTTTTGTATCAATTTGCGCATATGAGCTGTGTTTGAGCCCATAGAATAGCCAGAAAAACCTGAATAGGGTAAGGGATTCCAGATCTATAACTATATGAGGAGCAAAATGAGGCAATTAAGAAAATATACACCTCTAGGCTGTGAAGAGCACAAGTGGCTGCATGGCAGTGCTGGCAGAAACTGCCCCAGGAGTTCTTAGGAGAACAGCAGGATAAGCACTGCTAAACACTATGCACAGTACCATGAGTTTTCTCTGGAGCCTTGTGCACCCCTTCCTTCAGAATTGAGGGTGTTGAGTTGTTTCTTTCAGGAAATGCACAATGCTCCAGTCACTGCTCAGCCTGTGTCCTTTGGGTTGTAAGAGTTGTTCCAGGTCACCTGCTGAATCTTTGGGACTGTGAGGAGAACCTGTTTATTTAACCTGATTAATGACTGTGCCCTGATACCAGGCCCAGAAGAAAAGCAGTTCCACCAACAGGTGTTTATTTTCCTTGATGCAAGGAAAGTGAATGTTTAACACTTTGTTCTTGGTTTTGGAGCAGATGCAAAAGGGATTAAGGGCTTTTAGGGCAACATTTTTGTTTTGAAATTCACTTGCCAGACCCGTGAGTACAGGCTGCCCATGGTCACACAATCGCTTAGGTTAGAATGAACCTCTTGAGATCATCTAGTCCACCCCATCCCCCCTGGTCCAGAGCCAGTTGCCCAGGACTTTGGCCAGTTGGGTTTTGAGTATCTCCAAGGATGGAGAATTCACAAACCTCTCTGTGCAACCCAACCCAGTGTTTTACCTCCTTCACAGTAAAACATATTTCTTTGTGTTTAGATGAGATTTCACGTATTTCACTTTGCACCTTCTCACAGGGCACCACTGAGAAGAGTCTGGCTCCCTCATCTTCACTCCCTCCCATCAGAGTTTTATGCGTATGGTTGAGATTCCCCCTGAGCCTTCTCTTCACAAGGCTGAACATTCCCAGAAATCCCAACCTTTCCTTGTAGGAGAGATGCTCCAATCCCTTAATCACCTTCATGCCCTTTCACTGGAGTAACTTCAGTAGCTCCATACCTTTCTTGTGCAGCTGAGCCCAGAACTTAACACAGCTCTCCAGGTGTGGCCCCACCAGTACTGAGAGGAAGGATGATCTCCTTCCACCTGCTGGTAACAGCCATCCCTGTAGATATAACTCCATCACACTATGGCCGAGTGCTCTGGAACCCTCCTGTGTATGTGTACTAAAAACTCCCTAGGCATCTATGGTCTGACGTCAAGTTTTACTGCATTTTCTAAAGCATCCTCAGTCCAAACCTCTTCATTGCCTTGGCCAACTCTGCAGCCAAACGTGCTGCTCCTATGGCTAGGGGCTGTTGTAGTCCTCCTGCCCAACCAGGAGCAACTCTGTGCCCTGTAGAACTGGTACCCTATACAGCTCCTCAGCACAAACTGCAAGATCACTCTAAAGCTGATCTCACAGTGACTTAGCTCCATGTCAGGCAATGTGAACCCTCCTGACCAAACCTAGGAGGTCCCATGTTAGAGCAGTTTGGGAAGCTAAGCCTTGACTTGCTCTGCCTTATGCATAGTGCCAATCTGTTCTTTCCCATTTGGCAAAAATGTAAGAAGCAAAGACATTTGATGGGAAGGGATGACAGCTACCTCCCCCATGGGGAAACTGCAAGTGTTTACCTTTGATATCTGCTATGTGAGGTTCCTATGGACACTATGCTGCTACAGAGTGGTTGGAAAAGCTCAGATGTATACTGACTTAGCTCCTCAGATGCACTTGAGAAGTGCATTGTTTGCCCTTGCCCAGCCAATTCTCCTCCATCGCTATCACATCACTCCTCTGTGTCTTCCAGAGGTAGATTGGGTTGGTGCTCCACAAACTGGACCTGTTGGTGATCCTGTTGTGATTCAGAATCCATAACTGGTGTATGTGGAGGTGCACAAAATTAGTGTCATCCTTCATCTTGGTCAAGCTGTGCCCTCATGGTTGGAGTCAGGTGGACAGACCTTTTTCTTGCCTGTACTCTTCAAAGCTGAGCAGGTCCTGGCCTGCTGTTCTGTATCTATCTATGTGTCACTGATTACATTTGGCTGAGTCAGACTGGAAGCTGGGCACCAGAATGGCTGCATAGATCGGTCAGGTATTGTTCATGCTCTGGTACTACCTCAATATCCTTTCCCTCTACCCTTGCAGCCCTGGCCAGCCTCCAGAATAAGTATTTGGATTTCTTTTGATCACAGCTACATTTGGGTTTTTGAGTGGGTCTAGAGTCTTGCTCCAGAGTGCGGGGAAACCACAGCTTGCTCTGTTCTGCAGCTCAATCCCTACATCTTTGCACCTGAGCATTGACAACAACTTTCATGCAGGGAAAGAAGTCCAGCACCAACATGCTGGTGCATGCCCTCCGTGTGTGCTGCCGCTGACTCCCAATACCACCAGCCGTTCTTAAGAGCTTCTCTCTGCCCATCTGTCTCAAAGCATCAAGAGCCGTGAAGCCCACCAGGCTTCCGCGGCGTCTCCTTGCCAGACCCCTCCTCGCACGGCTCGATCCCAAGAGCCGACGCACCCTGTGTCGCGCTCCCAAGCGCGTTCTGGCCAAGGCAGGCACCGGCTGTAGCGGGCGCGCCAGCTTCTCCCGCCGCAACCGCGGTGGCCCCTTAACGCCCACCGTTGCTCTCTGAAGGGACGATCCTACCGCACACCTTGCGGCTCCTCCCGCCCTCCCCTCCACGTTGCTTCGCGCGTCGGCCCGGCCCGGCCCGGCCGCAGCTCCGCCGGGCGCCAGGTGGCGCCGCAGCGCGGACGGCAGTGGCGGAAGGAGGAGGCGCGAGGTCGGTGCGGAGCCATGGCGCTCCGCGGCGAGCTGTGGGCAGAGCTGCCCGCCGAGAAGCGGATCTTCTGTTCCGTGTTGCTCTTCTCCTGGGCCGTCTACCTCTGGGAGGCCTTCCTGGCGCACCGGCAGGTCGGCGGGGGCTCCGGCGGCGGCAGGCTTCGTCCGGGTAGAGGCTCGGCCGCAGCCCGGCCGCACTCGGCCTCAGCCGGGGGGGCAGCGGGCGGGAGGGCGAGCGGAGCACCTCTGCCGGGGGCTGGGGCTGGCGCCCGCCTGGGGAGAGCTCGGCCCTGTCCCGGCCGAGGTAGCGGGGCAAGGGCGCGGCGCTGCTGCCCACGGCCTGCCGGGCGGAGCTCGTTCCCCGCGTGCAGGCACCGGTGAGGGGCGGAAGGGGTTCGTCGTGTCCGTCCATGCGGTCCGCGTGGTGGGTTCCAGAGGTAGGCGGCAGCGTTAACGGCACTGGACAGAGAGCGCGGTCCAGCTTCACGCGCTGCCGCCGTCTGCTCGTTCTTGCCCCTGCTCTGGAGTCCGGCCGGTCCTCTGCAAATGAACTGCGCTTGCTCGAACGATCGAAGGCACTGTGTCCCGCTTGTTCCAGAAGTGTGATGGGGACGCTCGCTATCATATCGCTGTGTTATGTGAATTCATAGAAAGACTTAACAAGTGCAGGTGCGTTGGAGTGGTGCTGGCCAGCAGCCAAACACCCGATCAGCTGCTCATGCCTCCTCCCAGGCCAGGGTCAAGAACAGGAAAAGCAAAACTAGAAAACTGAGGTCAGAGTACAGACAATTTAATAAGTGAAGAAAATAAGAGAAAAAAAAAAAAGGAGCAACAAGTGCTGCAAATGCCATTGCTCACCACCTCCCACAGGTAGGCTGATGTTCAGCCAGTCTTCAAGCAGCAGCTACCTTGGATTTCAAGCCCTCCCCAACTTCTTCTTCTTCTACATCAGTTTTTATTGCTGAGCATGATGTTATATGGTATGGAATATCCATTTGTCTTGTCTGAGTTGTCTTCCAGTTTGTTGCCCACGCCAGCATCCATGCTGCGGGGTGGTGGCTAGAGAGATAGTGATGCTGTGCAAGCACAGTTCAGAAACAGCCAAAATACTGGTATATTATCAATGCAAATACAAAGTAATACAAAGTACAGCACTATAAGAGTGTGTATTTCTTCTGCTGTGCAGAAAGTTGACTCCATCTTGGCCAGACCCATCAGCCAGGGAGAATGTTGCTGGGAGGGGAGAAAGCAATGCTGCCTGCTGTTGTAAGCCATTAGAGTCAGCTGAGCTGTCAGTGACACTGCAGTCCAGTACTCTAGTCAAAGGAAAAGTGCATTTTGAAGTGACAGAGGGTAGGAGCTTTTCCTCAGAGAAGGAATAAAAATATTAAAACAAGATAAGACAGTGAATAATGACTTTTAGACTTCTGAAATTTGCAAGTGGCTTTTTCTACTATAGCTCCTCATTTATGCAGCCATAGCTCCTCACTTATGCAGCCAAATTATAGGTGTGGTTTCTGGTTTCATGGAGGATCTGGTATTTAGTTTGAAACTCTGCTTAGTGATAATCATGGCACAGTAAGTCTTATCCTGTGGAAAAGCTACTTTGTATAATCTTTATATAGTAACTTTTTATGTTATAAAGAAAACAGTAAGAAAGCAACTCAGCTTCTGATTATAAGAATTATGCTTTTGTTTTGGATTTAGAATTTGTAGGAAATGAGAACTTAGGAATATTTGTTGTCTTTTGGAAGGAGTTGATAGCATTTTGTTGTTGTGGTGTTTTTTTTCCCTGTCTGTGGTGGCTCATGGGTACTTGCTATGTGTAACTTTTTATTCTCTCCTTTAAAAAACTGGATGTAGGCTTTAAGTTTCTTTTTCAATTTTTCAGAGACGGGTGTATAGAACAACAACACATGTACCACGGGAACTAGGACAAATCATGGATTCAGAAACATTTGAAAAATCTCGTCTGTATCAGCTGGACAAAAGTACTTTCAGCTTTTGGTCAGGCCTGTATTCGGAGGTTGAGGGCACTGTAAGTACCTGAGCTACTCTGGCATTCATATGATACTTTTCATGCAGTTAAACTGTGAAATACTTTGATTTTTAGTGCTCCTACGCAGCAGCACTGTTGGCACAGTAGCGTCTCATGTTAAACTGAAATTTGAAAGACTTAAGATTTTCTGTTGTTTCTGGCTGTATTTGTTCTATAAAAAGAATAAATTATTTAGACAGCATGTAATTTCTCTATGCTGTGCTGAGTACTGCACAAATACAGCATACATTGTTATGTATTAGTGGCATGGCCGGCCTATTATGCTTTCCAAATAATTAAGGAGTATTAGAATTAATTCCAGCTGTTACAAATACAGACCTTTTCCTGTGTTTGAAGGGAGGCAGCTACTTTCATTTTAAAATAAATTTTAAGTAGTACGTAGAAAAAAAATGTGAGAAGAGTACCAGTAGATTCTTCTTGACTATACAGATGTTACACTTAGCAAGTAATGCTCAAAAATATGAAAAAATAGAGTTGAGAGTTAAAACAAAGTGTTTTTATATATGATATGCAAACAGTTGTAGAAGAAACTTTTTCTGACTTAACTGCTGAAATGTATTGGTCATTAGTAGCATGAGTGGGTCAGAAATGAATCTTGAATTTCCTGGCATTGGCAAGAATACAATTACTATAATTACTGTGTATTATCTACCACAGTGATGAACTTAAGGATGAAAAGGTCCATTTTTAAAAGATAATGCAAATAGCACTATAAAACCATATAAATCATGTAACAAGAGTAAGAGGACTGGGAGCACTGGTGGACAAAAATGAGACATGAGCCAGCAGTGCAGAAAGCCAATCAAATTCTGGGCTGCATCAAAAGCAGCATGGCCAGCAGGTTGAGGGCTTGTGACCTATCACTTGTCACCTGAGAAAAGAGACTGAGACACACCTCACTGCAGCTTCCTTTCAGGTAGTTGTAGAGAATGATGAGGTCTTCCCTGAGCATCCTTTTCTTCAGACTAAACATCTGCAGTTCCTTTGGCTGCTCCTCATATGTCTTGTTTTCGAGTCCCTTCACCAGCTTTGTTGCTCTTCTCTGCACACACCTGAGCAACTTAGTGCCCTTCGTGTAGTGACAGGCCCAAAACTAAACACAGTACTGGAGGTGCAGCCTGAGTACAAGGGGACAGTCACTTCTGTAGTCCTGCTGGTTACGCTATTTCTGATGCAGGCCAGGATGCCATTGGCCTTCTTGGCCACCTGGGCATACTAGTGGCTCGTGTTCAGCTGGCTGTTGATCAACAGCCTCAGGTCTTTTTCTGCTGGGCAACTTTCCAGCCATGTTACCCCAAGCCTGTACTGCTGCATGGGGTTCTTATGATCCAAGTGCAGCACCTGACATTTAGTGTTCTTGAAGGCCATACAGTTGGACACAGCCCATCAGTCCAGCCTGTCCAGATCCCTCTGCAGAGCCTTCCTACCCTTGAGCAGAACAACATTCCCACTCAGGTTGGTGTCATCTGCAAACTTACTTAGGGTGCACTTGATCCCCTCAATGAGGTTTATAAAAAAAAAAAAAAAAGTTAAACAAAACTGGCACCAGTGTTGAGCCCTGTGGAACACCACTTGTGAGCAGCTGTCGAGTGGATTGAATACTGTTCGCAATGACCCTGTGGGCCAAGCCGTTCAGCCATTTTCTTACCCAGCAAACAATGCTTCTGTCAAAGCCATGAACAGCTAGTTTCAACAGTATCAAAGGCTTTGCTAGTCCACCTTAGCAACATCCACAGCCTTTCCCTCATCCACTAAGTGGGTCATCTCATCACAGAAGGAGACAAGGTCAGTCAAGCAGGACCTGCCTTTCTAAACTCATATGTTAGTATACAAACATGTTTGTTAGTGCAGCTTTTATATTTTCGCTGGTCTTTATGCTGAATAGAACTCAAAAGACAATTTTTGTGAGATTTTGAAAAGCTTCCATGTTTTTGACTGACTTTAGAGTCAGTATTTCATTTGAAAAACCAAGCTATCCTCTAGCAGTGAATCAGTGGACAGGGTGAGATGATACCACCAAGTGGGTGCAACATGTCAAAAGGTTCTGAAGCTTTATCTTGATATTTAAGAGCTTTATCCAAGACAGCTTTACTCCTTGTTTTGAAGGAAAAAATGATTGGAATGAACCTCTTTTGCCACTGAATTTAATGCTCTGGTGAACAAACATCTGTATCTGCAGTCTTTGCTTATCTTTGTGCAGGTCTACCCTTGTGTCTCTGTAGGGAAAGTACAATCTTTGCTTTCTCCTGTGACCTTTTCTTTCTGTCTGTCTGTTACTGTAGGAAGAACTCTACAACATTTTTGACAGCTAATGGGCTGTTAAAGAAAACACTGCATCCAGCTGTCTTCAAGAACATGCTGGTGCTTCCTAATCAACCAGTCAAAACCAGTTGCTAAATCAAGCATCCTAGCTTATATGCTGTTCCAGTATTTCAGCTGTGATGGTGATAAACAGCTAGGAAGCAGTAGTATCTCAGACTACTGCTGTTTTCGTATCTATTGCAGTTCTCTGCTTTTTATGTTGCAGTAAGACCAATGAACAAAAGTTAAGGAACAAAAAACAGAAGATGGGAGGTAAAGCTCCCAGCTAATCAATTGAGCACTGTCCTGAATAAAGCAGGTCTCAGTAAGCTGAGATACAATCCCCATATTCTACTAGTATCTTCATTTTATTTCATCTTCTGAATAAAAAGTTAATGCTCCTGGTGGGGTTTGGTGGGCTGTAGTCTTGGGATTCTGAACCCTAGAGCTTCTTGAGTTTGGGATCAGAGTGAGCTGTCCCAGGAGGGTTGGTAATGGACCAAGCCAGCTATTTGCTGTCTTTATTCTGAATGCCTTTCTGTCAGTAGGTGTGTTTTAACTCTGGTAGGCAGCTAGGCACCACACAAGCTTGCTCACTCCTCACCCCCCTCCACCTCCCATCTGGCAGGGAGGAAGGAAATCAAAAGGGCAAACATCAGAAAATTCATGGGTTGAGATAAGGACATTTTAATAAGAAATAAAGAAACAAAGAAAAAACCACCACAGCTGAAGGAAAACAAAACAAAGTCCCCAAGTAATGTTAGCCCCCACAGCCAAATCCCCCATGTTATTGTTCAGCATGATGTCATATGGCACAGAATATCCCTGTGGCCAGTTTGTGTCAGCTGTCGTGGCTCTGTTGCTTCCCAGTCCCCTGTCTACCTCCAGCCTCCTCACTGACAGAGCATCATGAGAAGCAGACAAATGCTTGGCTCTGTTTAAGCACAGCTCAGCAATAACTAAAACATCTGTGTTATGAAAACTATTTTCACTACAAATCCCAAAACATAGCATCATATAAGCTACTATGACAAAAGTTAACTCTCTAACAGCCAAACCAGTACAGTAAGGAATTCATGCAAGGTTGTTCCAGAACAGTCACGTTGCTGAATCTTGGCATGCCCTTTGTAAAGAGGGCATTTTTGTGTGTTACACAACTGTAAGGCAAATTAATTTTAAGATCTTCTGAAAAATATATTTGGTCTGAATATATATAGCATATAGATTTTGCTTTATATAGCAGCAAAATCTATAGTTAATAGGCTTGTATGTATGTTAATATTTCCCAGGCAAAACAAAAAAACAACCCTGATCTCTACTTCAGTAGAGTAAAAATGAACCATTGCAATCTATTCCAGGCTTTGTTTATGCAGTGTTATGTCTGTGTGTATTTGGGGGGGGGGAATGTCAAAAGCCTAATTATACAACAGTTCTGATTCATCCTTAGAAGTCGTTTATCTTGCTGAAATTTTAGAAGGATGGGATGAGACCCTGCTTCATATTGCCTCAGTGATTTTTTTTTTTTTTTTTTTTTTTCAAGATGATTCTGATCTGTGGTGGAATTCCTTTTCTCTGGGATCTCTCTGGTCAGATTTCTGGTCGTACTGGGTTTGGACCAGAATATGAGGTAAGCAGTCTTTAAATGCTGGAGAAAATGTATGGTCCCTAGAAGAAAGATACAATTGTTTAGTCATTAGGGGTTCTTTTTTACTCTTCCCCAAAAATTCGGCAGAAGGTGCAATATATAACTTGTTAGATTTAAAAGCTATTGCTTTTCAGACAGTCATCCTCTGTTTTGTTCAAAAGTCAATGATATATTGGAGGAGGACAAGGAGGTCTTTTCTAACCAGGCTTAATGAGTAGTGACCTCTGTAATCTCCAGCTGCTTTGTAAGACATACAAGATGAGAGACTATTCTAGATGTGTCCTGAAGTCAAGAAATACTGAACAATACTTACCACACTGTAGTGATAAAATGGACATAGGTGAACATACACTCTGTATATGTACTATATGGTAAGGACAGAAAGAACTGTTTTTACAATTCAGCTTTATCTGTTGCTTAATACAATTTCAAAGTTTTCAAGCATCAAACAAATCCTTTATGAAAATAGTGTGCTTTGGTTTAATGGAGGGTATTCCTATAATCAGCAATCTGATAATGGTAAATGTTATTTCCATGAATTTATCTAGCTTTAATTTCTAACCAGTTTCAGTTAAACCACTGGTGTCAAATCCATTCTGACAGCACGAATGTTAGTGTCAGTACAGGTCGGTAAATATTAGGTCTCTCTTTGTTTTTAGATTATTCAGTCACTGATATTCCTGCTGCTTGCAACGCTCTTCAGTGCATTGACTGGTCTCCCATGGAGTTTATATAACACATTTGTCATAGAAGAAAAACATGGCTTCAATCAACAGGTATTGTAGACAACATGTATGGTGACCCAACGCCTTTGATAGGTTTGGTAGGTTAGATGGCATGTCCACATCTGTGCCAAAAATTGTTATTTTTAGGAACATTTTTACATGCTCTACATAAAAATAAGAGCAATGACAGTTCATGACTGTTGCAGATGTCCTGTGCCACATCCATAATGTCTTTGAGTGAGGCCATGTCCCTCAGCAGCTTTCTAGCAAAAAGAAGTGTCTGTTATAGCAGTGGAACTAAGAAAATTTCATACCTCAGCTGTATGCAGCTCATTCTTGGATGGATCATTCTTTGTTCTTCATATGCTCTTCCTGAGAAGCCTGGGTTGCTGCTCCGTAGGGATACTTCTGACTCATGAACACTGAACAGATGAAACAAAAAAAAATATTTTCCTCTTCATTTCACTCATTGATTTCTTGATTTAGCCTTTATTAAATTAGAAAATTCAGCTCTTCATTCACACTTCTGTTACTCACTTTATCTCGTAATTTCAGCACTGGCTTTCTTGACTTTCTCACCAACTTAATTTAACGTGTTTCAGTATCAGTTTCCTATGGGAACAGCCGTTCTTATTGGGAGAGGAACCTCTGTCTGGATGCATAGTACTAGAGTACTGTGTTCAGCTCTGGTATCCCCAGCACAAGAAGGATGTGGACCTATTAGAACCAGTCCAGAGGAGGGCCATGAAGATGATCAAAGAGCTGGAGCACTATTACTGTGAAGACAGGCTGAGGGAGCTGGGGTTGTTCAGCCTGGAGAAGACTGGGGAGACCTTACAGCAGCCTTTCATTACATAATGGGGGCCTACAGGAAAGCTGGGGAGGACTCCTTGTCAGGCAGTGTAGTGATAGGGCAAGGGGTAATGGTTTTAAACTAAAAAAGGGTAGATTTAGATTAGATATTCAGAATAAATTCTTTACTCAGAGGGTGGTGAGGCTCTGGAAGAGGTTGCCCAGAGAGGTTGTGGCTGCCCCATCCCTGGAGGTGTTCAGGGCCAGGTTAGATGAGGTCCTGGGCAACCTTCTGGTGGGTGGCATCCCTGCCCATGGCAGGGGGATTGTAACTAGATGATTTTTGAGGTTCCTTCCAACCTAAGCCATTCCGTGATTCTATTATGGGCAAAAATGTTTCCCTTTCACCAGCCTTGATACCTGTCAGGGCACCTCATGAGGCACACTGTGGACATACTGCTAGCTAGAGCTGCCTAGGGAAATTTTTTACTTTCCATGGTTACCAACTGGTCTTGCTACTTTTTATCTGGATTGGATGTATAGGTGGGTAACTTGTGGAAGAGGTGCATGCAGAGGTGAGCATATTGGTAGGCTAACTTCCTGCTCCTATAAACGGAGGAAGGAATGTTCCCATGTTTCCAGAACATGAGTCAATCGTTCTTTCCTTCTGGCAAATACGTAACTGGAATGTTTATTTAATACACTTTGTTTTCTCTGTGCCACTTCCGTTCTTTAATCCTTAGAAATAGTAAAGGCTGACAATGTCCTAATTTTTGCAATATGTTTGTATCCAGGTCTAGCCTTAAACATCTTTTTGACGTTCAAATTCCTTGAATCCAAAGACATCCAAAGATATCTTTGATTGTCTCTCATGTCAGTCCGGTGTATTTCCATCAGACCTACTCTTTGATTAGTTCTCCTACTGTAGTGGGGAATAAGTTCCATCTTGGTGACAGAACTGGAAGTTCTTTGTGTCAAGGACATAAAAGTCCTAAGACTGTCAGTACTGGAACTTGTAAAGCACTAGAGTTAGAGCAAACTGACAATGCAGCTGATGGGTGGAGAGCTTGACTTGAATATCTATAAACCCTTCAAGATGCTGAGTGAGCTCAGAGCACTGATCAAGCCTTTCTTCTGTGCAGAAGCTGAGGGTCAAAAGCTGAACTTAGCAGCTCAGGTTTCTTCAAAACTGTCTTGAGACAGCTCGCAGAAGCCATGTAGTTTCTTTGTATGCTTTAATGAGAGTGAGAATGATTGAGCTGCCTGCCTGATGTCTTTGTTTCTCCATAATGGTCCTCATGCCAAGAACTGAAGGCTGAGTCCAGCTCCAGTCCAATTTGAGACACCAATAATGTTAAATCTCTACATTTCATTTTAGACTATTGGGTTAGGCCCTTCTGTGAATGAGCCAAATTCACAGCTGATTCCTGGAATTTATTGAAAAGATTTTCAAAGGATCTTCAGGCAGACTCTTTTTTTCCATGGTAGTGACTTTCTGAAAATGACGATTTCTCTTGAGGTCACATCTGTTTAGAAAGCTGAGAAGTGGGGCAAAGACAGAAGACACCATGCAGATTTATAGCTCTGTTCCTCCTAGATCATGGTACTGGCATTAAAAAAGAATTAAAATGATAATTTGAGCTTAATTGTATTTTTAGACGGTGGTCCTAATATCTTCATCCAGTAATATCTGATGTTTCATAAAGTCCAGTGGAACCAATGCTAGCAGCACAATTCTGTTAAGAGTTCTTCCAGGTGACTGTTTAAGTGACTGTTTCTTCAGCCATTTACTAAGCTCAAAAAACGAAAAAGCTATACAATGTGCCTCTTTCCAGCTGAGCTGAGGAAAGAAATAAATGGGAATGCATGGATGTATGTACATTGTTTTTTCTCTCTCCTGGCTTGTGCCAGTTCAAGAGTCTGTGGTGCTGTTCAGGAAAGAAGCACTGCTTAGTGTGACCAAGACACGCTTGCTTTTCTATTTACAGAATGGTTTTGCTGAACAGGTTCATGTATACAGGCAAAAAACAGTATTCTCTGGAATGCTCCATTTGTGTGGACACATTTCTGTACTGTATTATTGCTGATACTGATAATTGCTTAGCAAGAGTATATCATCAAAGTGCTCACTGTGTGACCACAGTGAACATGTGTACATAAACCCACAAATTTATATTATTCTCTGTCTGATTTGCGTTTATTACAGTCACAGAAGTCAGAGGCATCTATACAAACTCTTTCCCCAATCGTTATTTTTTATTTAAACCTGTTTCACCAGTATGTTTTTTTCTTTCTAGACAAGAGTTCCATATGTTTAACACAGTATGGACTTTTAACACAACCTTGTCAGAAAGGATCTTTACATAATAAAACCCTCACTTCTGTGCCTTGCAGATAGCTGTAAGTACTGAAGTAACAATTCCTGAAAGAGCTAATTGGGTGTCTAATCATGTTGCAAAATCACTAGAGCAGTTTGATTCAAGTGTGGGTCTTTGAAACATCCATTAAACATCCATGAAATATCCATCCTAATAAAGTTATGCTAATTTTAGAAGCTGAGACAGCTACAAGAATAGTAACTACATACCAGTGGAAGCTGAGTTGAATTAAAATGACCAGTTTAAACCTAAAAGTCTTTAGTAGGACTTTTGTCCACTTTTCAGTTAAGACAATCAGCTTGGTAGCTGCTGAAGGTTGAGATTAATTGAGGCAACTGTTCAAAGACAAAATATTTTACAATAGTTTTGTTTCTTTCAGTTTGCTACTTCTATAAAATCCCATGACACCTGGAATATTTGTTGGTAAAGGAATTAAGGGACAGATATGCTTACATTTTTCTTTCTTTCTTTAGTAAAGGATATACATGCAATAAAGTAAAGGTGTGGGCCAGATCTTACTAATGAAGTGTGCATCCACATGGGCCTCAAGTCTGGGTGGATGTACAGACCCACAGCTATCAGGAGTGGAGCTGAAAAGGTTTTTCAGCCTTTTCTTACTGACTCGACATTCCTTAGCGTGCATTGTTATTATTACTTCGTTATTTTGTGATTTGCCTTATTTTGTTTGTGCTTCCAGTGAAGGAATCAGTTCATTAACTAATAGCACCCATTAATATTTGCATTGTAAATATCACTGATATCCTTTCTTTACAGACACTGGGATTTTTTTTTAAGGATGCCATCAAGAAATTTGTTGTGACTCAGTGTATTCTGTTGCCAGTGACATCCCTTCTGCTTTATATTATTAAAATAGGGGGTGACTACTTCTTCATCTATGCCTGGCTCTTCACATTAGTTGTTTCCTTGGTGAGTAAAAGAGTATGTGTGCGTTGCTTCCAAATGCTAGATACTTGCATGGCTCAGTATGCTGAGCTAAGTCTAGACACTCAGAAGTCTAAACCTTGGGAGTTTTAGTGTCTGTAATGTTTAACACTTCATGGTATTCTGAGTGCACCTGTTCAGAAATAATAACTCGTATTAACTAACCACATTAATTTGATATCTTATATTTTATCTATTTAATACTGGAATGTTTTCATCAGTCGAAAAATAAATATTGAAAAAACTATGGAATGCTGGAATTAAAATGCTGTATGGTGATAGATTTTCCTTTTTCTTAACTATAGAAAGGAAACCAAGACAACTAAAATTGGTTTGACAAGACTAGGCAAAAAATGTGCTTTGGTCACATTTGTGAAGTTTCATGTATTTCCATTGCGTGTCTCTTCTAATTAACCAAACACCAATTCTCAGTTGCATTGCTTTGTATTGAGACAAGTATTGATTTTCCCTTTCTGGTTCAGCTCATGTAGCTTATTTTATATACTGAATTGGTATCTGACATTTTTAGGTCTTGTATTAGAAGGATATTTTTGTATATATCATAAGGATGTGATTTTTTTAATTATTTTTTATATACTTAGTGCTCTACTGTCATTTTTGTCTCGATATACTACCCATTGCTCACCCAAGGAAGAAATTAGAGAACTACTGTTATACGTATTCATTTATTTTTAAATTTAAAGAACACCGTAACACCTTAAGAACTGTAAGAATTATTAGATTACATTCATGTAATAAAGTGTGTCACATTAGCCTAAAAATAAAATTGTTTCAATCCTAGATTCTTGTGTCAAGTTCAGAATTTCTGGTTGATCTGGGTTGTATCTTCAAGATGTTGTTTAGGAAAACCTGGCTAGGAAATCATGATTGTTATTTTTCTTAAGTTATTTTTTGTGATTTATATTAGGCAGTTATGTGTTTTTGTTTTTTTTTTTTTTTCTTCTTCTCACCACTGCTTCTAGATACAGCTTCTATAGCTTTTTTGGACTTCTTTCAATTTGTCAGCTTCTGTTTTAAAGCACATGCGTTGACCGGCCACATTTGCACAACAATGTGATAGTAATGCTACACAGGAGGTTACTGCAATTAATGCAGGAAAATGTGATTTCTCACTTAACATATCTGATAGCTGTGTTGACTTTCTCAGACATGGCAACATGGAAGGAATTGTGACTCCATTAATTTAAATCATAACTGCAACGTCTTCATAATCATATTTTCATGGGTGTTGTGGTTTAACCCGGCTGGCAGCTAAACACCACACAGCCTCCCCCCTCCCTCTCTGGGATGGGGGAGAGAAACGGGAAAGTGAAGCCTGTGGGTTGAGATAATGACAGTTTATTAAGATATAAAATAATAATAATAATAATGTATACAAACAAGTGATGCACAATGCAATTGCTTACCACCTGCTGACCGATGCCCAGCCCAACCCCGAGCAGCCGGCCCCCCACCCCGGCTAGCCACCCCTATATATTGTTTAGCATGACGTCAGATGGTATGGAATAGCCCTTTGGCCAGTTTGGGTCAGCTGTCCTGGGTCTGTCCCCTCCCAGCTCTTGCTGCACCCCCAGCCTGCCTGCTGGCAGAACAGAGCAAGAAGCTGTCTTAGTGTAAGCACTGCTCTGCAGCAAGTAAAACACCAGCATGTTATCAGCACTCTTCTCATCCTAATCCAAAACATAGCACCCTACCAGCTACTAGGAGGAAAAATAACTCTGTCTTAACTGAAACCAGGACAATGTGATACAGATATCTTTATCTGATTTTTATTTGTTGCTTACTTTGATTTGTTGCTTCACTGATGCTTAACATGCAACTCAAGTAAAACCTGTGTGGGCGATTAGTGGATTTCTGTATAGCCAGCAATTTCAGTGTAGTACAGTTAACAATGACGTGACAGCAGGAGCCATTTTAGGCAATAGTGGAGCAGAGCTGCTTAGTTAGCTATACTGTTTCTTGCTGTTTTGATGCACTGGCTCCTGCTTTGATGTACTACTTCTGCTCATGTCCTTATGCTCGCATCTTCCCTTTTTTGGTTTCTGACTGTATTCTGAAAAATAATACTATTAGGTCTTACAAATGTCATTTCGCTCGTATTGTTATTAATTACAGAAAAAAAATGTTTAGACTTATCTGTACTTCATAAATAATAATAATGTTGGTTTTCTTTCTTGCAGCCTTTGATTAGCAGTATGCTCTTAAAACATAATCAGCATTTCAGCTACTGCTCTGTCAAAATGAGTGAAACAGTCTATACTTGCAGGTTATTCTAGTTTATTATTGGCAAACAGGGAAATGCTAGTTCCTTGTGTGATGTCTAGTGAATGCTTTAAGTCTTTAGGTTTAAAAGCATAAAAGACTTGCTTTTTCATAGATGGATTATGCTGAAATTTTGAAAGGACTGGAAGAAGGTAATCCCTGGGAATTGTATAGATACTTCAGAAACTGTGAAAACAGAGGGGCCCTATCTTTTACACAGCAAAAGCTAGAAAATTAAAGGTGTTTTGTCAGAGAACTACAGATATCTGTACTGAAAAAGAATGTGGCAAGAGGGAATGGCTCACTTCTTTATTGTCACTGTAGCTTTACAGGGTGTTGATCATTGTTTGACACCTTAGTGGGATTTTGAACAGTCTTTGACATAATAAGCCTAGCAGCTGTTAAGAGCTACTCTTTAGAGTTCACTTTAGGGAGAAAAATTCCGGTTGTAATCATGTTCCATAACATTGTAATTATGGTCAGAGTTGCATCCTTCTTCCAGTGTATAATCCCTGCTGATACCAAGGGATTTCACAAAGATCAGAGGTGAAAATTTATGATTAGTACAAACACATTTTAAATGGCCTGATGCACTTGTCTGGACAGAAGTTGTTGATTTCTGCTATGTGAAATACCTTCCAACAATTGCTGCAAAATATCTGCAGAGTGTTAAACTCTTATTTTAACGGTTACAGTAACAAAAACCACTTTTGTTTTTTAAGTGTTGTCTTATATGACACCCTTATTTGATTGAATAAGTCAGTTTCCTTAATTTCAGATATATTTTTACATTTCAATAGTGTGGATTCTTTTCAAAAGTCAACATATATGTTTTCAGTGTGAAGAAAAAAAACTTGATTTCTGTTTGCTTCTCATGCCTTGTTCCTTTTTACTAACCAAAATTTAAACTTATTCCCAGTTCAGTCCTTCTAAATAAATAAATAGTTTTGTGTAGGTCCAGAGCGTGAAGGAAGGAAGTTCAGCTTTCCTTTCCATCAGAGTGCTATTCCACTCCTGGCTTTCTCATTTGGGCTGCTTCTGGTACAATTTTGAAGAGATGCAAGTGCATCGTAGTGAGGTTCTGGGATATGGCTGTTAATCACTGTGGAACGCAGGCATCAGTCTGTTCCTTAGCCCTGTACACAACTGGAAGAAGGGGAAGAAAACAGGACAAGAAATCTCGCCTGTTTTAGACCATGGCTTTGCAAGTTAACAGGAATTTGAAGAAGCAGGACTACCTCTTGGTTTGGGGGGCTCTGCTGCTCATTAGGAAACACTTCAGAGCTTTCCAGTGTTGGTGAAGTAGGTGAAAGTGACAGCCTGTCGTTGATAAGATCGCTGCTGCCAGCTGTCATAGTGGCTTTTTCTTCTGTGGTTTGAGGACCTGTCAGAGCAAAAGCACTGTTTTTAGTAATTTTGCTGAGGATTGTTTGCAGACTAACCTGCCCTCACCTCCATCTTGCTGTTGAATTGCTGATTGTCAGCAGTCTAAGTAATTTTCTTTATAAATGGGATGACTTGGAATGGAATGGGATGACATGGAATGGCTTGCTTTGCGATAGATCACAGTTCATACAGGATTCAGTTTATGAAGTTTTGTTTTTTTTCTGAACTGTGCTCTCCCTGTCCCCTTTTACCTTTGCCCCATAGTTAGTACTAAACACATTTGTATGTTCTTTTTTTTTAATATCTGTATGTGTTTGCAGGTGCTTGTTACAATCTATGCAGACTACATTGCACCTTTATTTGATAAATTCATTCCACTTCCTGAGGGAGAGCTCAAGCAACAAATTGAAACGATGGCAAAGAGCATTGACTTCCCATTGACTAAGGTGTATGTTGTTGAAGGTGAGATTTTTGAATAAAGAGACTTTGTAACTTCACATTTGAGGATTTTTAGCTCTGATTGTGGATGTTGTAGCAGGGGAGTTGTTTCTGTTCCCCAATAATTGTGTTACTTGCCAAAGTCTGTGCTCTATTCCTTTTATTCCTTTTTTTTTTTTTTTTTTTTGACTTCGGGTGAGAAAAATGAAGCTTGAATATACAGCCTTAACTGAGGATGTCCTTAACAGCCATTGCCATGACATGTGCTGTGACATAGCACAGTCAGAAATGGAAGCAGCTATCAAGTTTCCAATTCTAGAACTTAAGCCAGAAGGATTTTTTTAACTTTTCTAGTTTTTGTTCAGCATTAATTGCCTTATAATGTCCTTAGTGAAGTACTTGAAAAAGCTATGAATGTTAAAAACACCTATTCCTTTTTAGAGTGTTCACATGGACAGCTGATTATGGTGTGACTGAATGAACCCAGCCCTTTTACTTGAGATTGACACTTTTTCACTTTGGAGTAGTAAATTATGCATCTTCTTTTCTTAGCTCGTGGAATATAACATGGAGCATGCCAGCTACTATGTCATTTCCTCTCCAGTTCTATCTTCATGGATGATTTTACTGTTTAATGTTTCCCCTGCTACTCATTTTGCTCCCTTTTGTATGTGATTTCAGGGACTTTCCCAAATTTAGTTTGTTTTGTCACCTGTGAGGATAGGACATGTTTCTAATGCCTTGGTGAAAGCAACATGAAATGGAATAAAGAGCTGAAATGGTAGAATTTTACTGCAGTGGTAGAATTTTGCTTTAAGAGAGAGAAGGTAATGAAGTTTTTTTCTAGCCTGGAGGTTGTGACTTTTAAAACTTTGGGATGGCTAAATACAGCGACTACTCTACTTCGGTGTAGCCAGAAAAATCTACTATTGATATACTTGGGTCCCAAGAAATTCCTGTCTTTCCTAGCAAATTTGAAGCTTTTCAGACTTGAGGTTCAGTATAGTGACTTGCATTAAGCTTGAGATTCAGTACAGTGACTTGCAAATAGATACATTTCTCCCATAAGCACTGCTGGCTGTGTCTTAGCTTTTAAACTTCATGGTGAAAGCCCTGTGAGCTAATTCTTAGTACTCTGGCAGCTGTGTGGTGTATCACTGCATTAGCTTCTTCAGCATACCTGCATTTAGTGGCAATGATTTGCAGTGGAGAGAGGCTGCCAAACCCGTATTTTCTTTTCCTGGCATGCTTCAGGCTGTTGAGCCAACAACCCTGCTGACATGGGGGACTGATGTGTGAATGTCTTTTTGCCAGTGGTCTGCTGCACTCTGCCTTGGCTCTTCCCACTCCAGAACTAACTTCTTAGTAACGTGCAACAAAACCCTTAAATTTCATGGTTTGTTCCGTAACAGGCAGATGACAAGGTTCATTCCCTACAGATGATTTGGTAGAGGTTGATGCTTCTTACAATAGACAGAGGGGACAACACTACCTGGTGGCTGGTCATCAGTCAGATTGTCTTGCTGAGAAGGGACTGGATGCTGAGGAGGCTTCATACTCTGACCAGCCTCTTCCTCTGTTGATCTGTCTTGGTTTGGTGCTGAAAGTACTATCACCACAACATGAGTTGGCTTGCAATGGAACAATGGATATTTTGTGCCCTGAGGAGTTGGTGTGGCTTGTGCATGTACAGTGAGAGTCCACCTTCAACGTGAAGTGCCTTATCTTTTGTTGGAAAAAACAGAGCCAGATTTCACCTCTTCCCTCACAGAGACCTCATTCAGTCCTTGTGTTGCAACAGCTCCTGTCTACAACAAAATTAGGTAAATCTAACAGTTACTTTGATCTGGACAGATTTATTTATTTTTAATCAAATGAAACAGTTTGTTCTGTGGAAAGAGATTAATTTATTGGGCTAAAGTATATCAATAGTAGAAAGAGTCCATGAGTCCACCATGCAGGTGACCTAGATGAAAGTAACTGCAAAAATTTGCATATTTCAAATACAATAATTTTAAGGGCTTTGCATAGTTAAGCTTCAGTGCACAGAATTATTCAGATCAAGGTCTGTAATGTAAATTTTTACTTATCAGGTTCTAAGCGTTCTTCTCATAGCAATGCTTACTTCTATGGATTCTTCAAGAATAAGCGGATAGTGCTATTTGACACTCTCCTAGAAGATTATTCTGCACTGAACAAAGAGCCAGCAGAAGGAGAAGAGGGTGAGAATGAAGAGACAAAGTCTAAAACAAAAGTGAGTTTGTCTGTTCTATTCTATTCTATTTATTTTTCACTGTTATTTACATTAACTTATTGGTGGGATTATCCCTTGTGTTTTCTGAGTGTATTTTAAAGGTCCTAAATGAAATGGTAAAACCCAAGCCAAATGATTCCATCACCAAAGCTCAAGGATATTGAGCTGCTGTTAAATGGATTTTCTGGGGTTGTTAGTGAGTGGGTGCAGAAAACATCAAAGAAACCTCAAAAGTCCATGGGAGCTTTAGCTTTTTGTTTTCCTGCATGTAACAAATACGTCTTCCCTGTGATAGATCAAATGAGGAACCTATTCAGGTTTTTAGATTATATTCCTTCTCTTGGGACTGCCACACCTAAGCTTCCCTTTGAATTAAATGCTTTTGACTATCAGTACATCATTTATGTGCCTTTTATTGCAGGCAAGAATTTTGGTGCAAGGTGTGCACGCCTGTACATATACAGATTACACGTGCACCCTTCCCCACCCTGGTCAAGAATAGGATGATACAGGATGATTCTACTTTAAGAGTTTGTGACTCTGAATGTAATCTTTCATTGTAATGCCTTTTCCTGAGTAAATAAACAATGAGATCAAGGGATGGCATGGGAGAGTTTGGAGGCAAATTTTCTAGTATTGTTAGGTCTGCGTGGGAATATCTGTATGCGTAGAAATAACAGATCACCATCTCTTGGTAGAAGATTGTTGAACTTGCAAGTTTATTTTTTGTAAATATCTTCTTGAAGAAGTCTCAATAAGAAATGGGATGTGTGTATCTGCTGGTAGAAGGGACGAGCCTACCCTTGGGAAACTTTTCCTGACTTAGGAAGACAAATTAATAAGTAAGAAATGGATTCAGTTGTGTTCAGTTCGACTTCCTTATTCCCGCAGAATAAGAAGCAGGGTTGTAAAAATGAAGAAGTTCTGGCTGTCCTTGGTCATGAATTGGGTCACTGGAAACTAGGTCACACTGTCAAAAACATTATCATCAGTCAGGTAAGTTGTGATACCGTTGGTTTTCATAGAGCATTCTGTAATTATTGTTTCCAAATGCTTGCTTCCAGATTTATAAGTGTACAGTGAGCATGCAGTAGCCCTTCTGTCCCAACCTTGCCCCATCTGGCTGGTAGGGAGCATGAGCCATGAGTCTGAGAATAGGTATTTGCCTCTCTTCTTGGAGGGGTACGAGGGAATGTGATTGTGGATTATGAAATCTGACCCAGGGAGTATTTCTTATTTATTAACTTATTTGTATTGTTTTCTCCTACGTTTTGCATTGGTTATTGGTAAATATGTTATTGTGCAATTCTGTGCGTAACCCCATTTACAAGAATCCTTTGGGCCCGACGCATCAGCCAATTTTTCACCCATCTTATTGTGCTTTTATCTAACTGTATTCTGGTCATTTTGTCCAGGAAGATACTGTGAGAGACAGTAGCGAAGCTTTACTGAAATGCAGACAGATTGTATCAGCTGGCTTCCTTTGGTCATCTAAATGGGTGACCTTGTTGTAGAAGAAAATTACGTGTGTTAAATATGACCTTTCCCTTCTGAACCCATGTTCACTCTGACCAATGACTCTGTTGTCCTTTAGGTGTTTTTCAATAACTCCCAGAATAATCTCCATAATTTTACCAGGCATAGTAGTGAGACTGACAGGCCTGTAATTGCCAGGTTCTTCTTTCTTGCCCTTGAAAATTGGGATCACAGTTGCCAGCCTCCAGTTAACTGGGACCTCTCCAGATTCTCAAGATCGTTGAAAAATAATAGAGAGAGATCCTGTGATGACATCAACCAGCTCTCTGGCTACTCTGGGATGAATTCCATCAGTCCCCATGATCTGTATCCATCCAGGTGGAGCAGCAAATCCCCCACAAGTTTGGGATTGACTGGGAGTTTATTGTTCCAGCGGTCACAGTCCTCCAACTTGGGGTCCCAGAGCCCATCATTGATGTTGAAAACAGAGGCAAAAATGCATTAAATATCTCTGCTTTATCTATGTGTCCCTGTTTGTTAGGTGACTGTCCTCATCAAGGACATGTTTGCTCTGGTCCTCCTTTTCCTGTTGACATACTTGAAAAAGCCTTTTTTATTGTTCCCCACACTGCTGGCAAGCTGCAACTCTAATTGAGCCTTGGCCGCATGAATTCTCTCCCTGCAAATGTGAGCAGCATCCCTTTAGTCCTCGCATGTCACCCGACCTTGCTTCCAGCAACCACACAACTTCGTTTTCCACCTAAGCTCTTGAAGAAAATCACTGCTCAGCCAGTCTGGCCTTCTGCCCCTCCTTGCTTGCCCTCCAGCATTTTGTATTTGCCTGTTCTGTGCTCTTAGGAGGTGGTACTTAAAAATAAATAAATAAATAAATAAAAAGCACTGTTTGACCCCAATGTCTTTAAAAGCAGTTTCCCAGAGGACTTCACTAACTAGTTTCCTGAGCAGTCTGAAGTCTGCTCTCCCCAAGTCCAGTGTTGAAGTTTTGGTGGTAGTTTTTCTCCTATCACCAAAAATTTTAAACTCGACTACTTCTTGGTCATTATGGCCAAGGTAGCCACCTATCACCATTTTACCTACCAGATGCTCCCTGTTTACAAGCAACAGGTCCAAGAGCGCCCCTTTCCTAGTCGGCTTTCTTAGTAACTGTACCAAGAAGTTACTGTAAACTCTGCCATATCCCATGTAGATTTGTCTTGTTCTAGTTATCATGCATGCTTTTTTTCCTCAAATTCCCAACTTTTTTTTTCTTAGCTTATGATGGTGTGTGCAGAAATGATATTCTTTTTTGTTTTGTTTTGTTTTTGCTAAGGCTGTTCACATTTTTTTTTTCATTCTGGAACATCACAAGCTTCTAACTTAAGAAAATCTCTTTCTGATTCCGTAGTACTTTTTCTTACCCATGCCACTGAGCACTTCAGTAATGTCCTTTCTGCTTTGATTAACACAATTATATTCCAACTTCTGATGCTGATATTGATCCCTACTAATTAAAAAGCAAATGATATGATGTTTTTGCCATTCTGCTAGCTCATTCACTCTAATAGGTAAACTTTATCTTCACTTCCAGAAATTTTCACAAATTCTTCTTCAATGTTTTATACTTTTTGTGTTGACTGTTTTCTGTCACAACTGTCCCTCTTCTTTCTGTTCTGTCTGTTGAAAAACAAGCATTATTCTGCCACATTCCACGTTACTCTAAAAAGATTAAACAGCCACTTGAATGGACTGAAAAGGTACTAATAAAATTCTCTAGAAAACATAATAAGGCATGGCCATTGCCTCTGAAAAGCCAGCCAAGCAGTTTGCTGATATGGTTAGATAGAAGGATGGGTTGTTTCCAGGAACAGAAATATGACACAGCAAACAGTAGGTAATGCTTTGAAGAAGGGTTTTGGACACACATGGTTTGTTTTTAAATGTTTTAGAACCTATGCTTAATTCCAAGGAAATGGGTTGTCTCTTGTACTCCCCCATTG
The DNA here is from genome assembly GCA_011074415.1 of Stictonetta naevosa. Taxonomy (NCBI): domain Eukaryota; kingdom Metazoa; phylum Chordata; class Aves; order Anseriformes; family Anatidae; genus Stictonetta; species Stictonetta naevosa. The sequence goes on from CM021719.1 coordinate 92,825, forward strand.
CATATCTTGTTTTGCTTTTTAATTTCCCTTTGCTACTTAAAACTTATTTTTAGTACACTGACAGAAAATAATTACAAAATCAGAGAATGTTTTAGGTTGGAAGGAACCTCTGGAGGCCATCTGGACCAACCACCTTGAGCAGGTTGTCCAGGATTGGAAGAAATAACGGTTTCTTTATTGCATGCACATAGAGAAAACTGGTAAAGGTTAGCTGTTTGTTCTTCTTCATATATGAGTTCTGAAGTAATCTATTTGGATTTTCTGTTTGTTTTTTCTTTTTTTCTTTTTTTTTCCCTGGGGAGTTTCTATGCAAATCTGTGATATTTTAAGCCATATGTTTGTCTCGGATGAAAAACCCATCTTAATCAAGAGTGTTGCTTCCTTTCTCTAGATGAATTCCTTCCTGTGCTTCTTCTTGTTTGCTGTGTTAATTGGTCGAAAAGAGCTCTTTGCTGCATTTGGCTTCTATGAGACTCAGCCTACCCTGATAGGCTTGATGATTATTTTCCAGTTCATTTTTTCACCTTACAATGAGGTAAATTTTTCAATTTGTCTTTAAGACATGGGTGCTGAAGTATCATTCTATTTAAACTACGATTTTATTTTGACTTTACTATTATTTTGGAGAAGAGATTGAAGATTCTAGGGCCTCTATCTGGTATCTCCATTAATAAGTAGAATTAGCGTTCCATGTCAGAAGACTCCCAGTTTCAGATGTGGCCTGTATAAATCTTAATGAGATCATTCCTCAGCCACAGTAATGTGTGTGGGATGAGGAAAGGAAGATACTATAGTGGGCATTTACTGATACTGTAAAGAAAATGTGGATGGCTGAATTTTTAGATAATTATTAATACACTTCTCTCTTCACAGATTCTGTCTTTCTGCTTGACTGTATTAAGCCGACGATTTGAGTTTCAAGCAGATGCATTTGCCAAGGAACTTGGGAAGGCTAAAGACCTATATTCTGCTTTGATCAAACTAAACAAAGATAATTTAGGATTCCCTGTTTCTGACTGGATCTTCTCAATGTGGCATTATTCCCATCCACCCCTTTTAGAAAGACTTCAGGCCTTGAAAGATGCAAAGCAAGAGTGACAGGAATCGCTGTTGGTTCAAAGACAGTGCTTCCATCTCAGAGGCAAAGTTCAGAGCTGCTTTTTAAATTCTTTTTTAAAATGGATAACTCCATCTGAGTGTGTTATTAACAGCGCAACAAATCTGAGAATCCTGAAACAGGTATTAAATTATAAGTTTTTTAAACAAAAAAACTGTGGTACTTAATTTAGAAAAACATACTGGGTGAAGACCAAGACACCTTTCCCTCCACACGCTGGCTTTTATCTCCTTATCATAGTATAGACTTGTCAGAGAAGAAAAAATAATACTTCAAAGCACCTATTTCTCCAGTTGAACATTGGTTTTGATCCTTTTCTCATTCTCAGTGTTCTGTGAACCTTCCCATTCTCAGTTTTTATTCACAATGAAGAGATACTGAGTGACTTAGTTTCTTACATCATAACTGTATTAGCAAGTCACTGTTGGTGTTTATAAAAAAGTTTAATGAAAGTACAGGCCTTTCTGCTGGATTCCAGTTCATGTCTGTTGTAATTGAAAATGCTACTTAATAAAGCCGCCTTTTTCAGAAATGTGGGAATAAGGAAATGTACCATGGTCTCCTTGAAAATGACAATTAGTCTGTATTCAGTAGCATTATAGTGATATTCTTCTCTTCTTCTCCACTGTGCTTCTGGGGGGTGTGGAAGAATGTTATGGAGAATCCAGACAGGACCCATGGAAGGGCTCAGGAAGAAAGCTGCTAATTTATACAATCATAGAATGACTTGGGTTGGAAGGGACCTTAAAGATCATCTAGTTCCAACCCCCCCCCCATGGGCATAATTATTTGTTCTCCCTTTTGTTTGTGAGCGTAATATTTAACAGCTTTTCCACACTTCAGTTCCTCCATTTCTGTCAACCTTGGCCTCATTTTATTATGTATATAGAAGTGGTCAGATGCTTGAACAGTGTGTCAGAATTTAACTTCCATTCTGAGGACAGAGAGAGGTCTGGAGGCTTTGTCCCCCACTCTGGGGAGGGTTTTTCCATTAATATGGTTCCAACTGAAATAGTGTTGGAATACTTAGAAATTTTTCCTCCTCATTTGGATACAAATATTACAAGATTTAGTTTATTCATGTAGGTTAGGGAAAGGCAAATGAGTAACTGGGGAAATCGCTTCTGCATCTGTTATCTCAGATGAGAGGTGCAATTAAATTTACTTTTGTTGAATAAAGATAGCAGTTAAATGTAGGATTGTATGTGTCATACAAATGCTTTGGACCAGACTGAATGCAAATACTTCATATAAAAATCAGATTTTATATCTGTGGTAATTTAAAAAGTTTTCTTTGAACAGAGATGAGCAGAACAAGTCAAAGCAAATTTGATCCTTTCAGGTGTCTGAGTATTCTCAGAGACTTTACCATTAATTTAATTTGTTTTTGTGATCATAGTGAAAAATGCCTTATAAGATGGGCATGATGATGTCTCAGGTGCAGCAAGATACAAGATGTTGCTGGAAACCATATGTATGCCTTATTCTATTTGTGTTTATACCCTAAAGCATGAGCATGGGAAGCTAAACTATAGATATGGACTTAGGAGACAGTTTTTAATGATATGGGGGCCTATAATTTGTCATGTTAATTGCTTTGAATAAATGGCCTTGAAAATAGAAGAGCTAACTTGAATTTGTCCGTTCAGAAGAGTAAGTAAACATGTTTTGAGTTGCAGAGATGTTTGATGTAAGCCTATGGAAAATATGTTAAATGTGCTCTGAGAAAAGCATTCATGTCACTCGCTAGGTAAAACATACTCAAAACTGAATTTTGTGGTTATTTCAGAAAATTGGCAAAACACAAACCAAAATGGGACAATGAAGAAAATGCCAGTTAGTGTGGAAGCATATCAGACTTGAAATATTTAGGCTATTAGGTGAAGATAGTATTGTTACAGCAATTGCCTGTTGTTTCCTTTTCTTCACTGTCACTGTTTGGGGATTATCTCAGCATTGGCATCTTGTTTGTCAGTGTGTCCTGTAACCTTCTGCCTGTCCATGTACAGGCAAAATGGCAGATAACTGGAATGCGTTAGCTGCATGTTGCTGACCTGCAGCCTCTAGTTGTTTATTACATTCTGGAGAATAGTCTAAATGACACCTGAGTCTTTCTATGCAGCAGCTGCTGCTGCCTTCCCAGGTGTGCAGATCCTCCTACAGTGTCTATGTAGCCATGCGAGCAGTCATTCCAGAACAGCTTGATGACAGAGTTTGGCTACTAGAATCAGCCACACATCTATGTCCCTTTTAATTAATGACCAGTTTTGAGAAACCAGGGAAGAATATAAGCAATGTTTGGGTTTTGTTTTCTGTTATCTTTAAGTTAATAATGTTCAAATACTCGAGGTGAGGGAATGCAGAGCAGAACATCTTTGTCAGTACACACCACACAGACATCCGTGGAGCTGGTGAGCACTGATCAGTGGTGTCCTGCCCAACAACTGATAGCTCTAGCTTCCCCTTCTCTGCCTCACAAGCTTTTTCAGGCTGAGAGAAGATATAAAAGGGAAAACTAAATATCTAACCCAAACCTCACAAAGAGACAAAATAATGACTAAAATTGGGATGCTTTATGGAAGAGAGATTTGCTGCCTGCCTGGGGCCTGTATTTGCGATACTACGAAGAGGCTACCTAGTCTGGTGGGTCCCAAAGACTACCACCCTCTCCTACTTTTTCAAGTAGAAACAAATGAAGCTGTGACAAGGAAACTTGAAATATCAAAAAGGAAAAATCCATGTCCGTTGGAAAGATGTTGAAGGGATTAGGAGCACAAGTAGTGTTCTCCTCTGTCCTCCCAGTTGATGAATGGGACCCAGGAAGAAAGAGATGAAGGGGCCAAGTGAATGATTGGCTGCGAGGCTGGTGGGGTGCCCAAGGTTTTGGGTTCTACAACCTTGGACACGATTTTGAAAGACTGGGCATGCTGACTTCAAATGGGTCATAGCTGACCACGTGGGACAAGAGTGTTCTGGGCGGTAAGCTGGCTGGTCTTATCAGGAGAGCTTTACACTCTAGGTGGTAGGGGAAGGGGAAGCACCTCTGAGAGAAGAAAGCATACCTGAGAACACTATCATTCTAAGTAACAGCAGGGAAATACTGGCAAATTGTCCCAATGCAATCAGAAAGGGTTCTGGAAATGTGATACGAGTGATTGCCCAGCTGAAGTGCCTCTACACCAACACATGCAGCATGGGAAACGAGCAAGAGGAACTCAAAACCATGGTGCCATTAGACAGATATGACCTGATTGCTGTCACCAAAACGTGGTGAGATGGATCACATAACTGGAACATTGGAATAAAGGGCTAGAAACTCTTCAGAAGGGATAGACGTGGAAGAAAGGGAGGGGGTGTTGCCCTCTACGTTAGGCAAGGGATTGATTGTGAAGAGATGCCTCTGAGAAACAGCCACAAATAGGTTGAGAGCTTGCAGGTGAGAGTTAGACTGCACCAATAAAAGACAGCTTGTGGTTGGGGTCTACTATAGGCTGCCCAATCAAGGGGAGCCTGTGGATGAGGCATTCTTGCTTTGACTACAAGAAGCATCACACTCACATGCCTTCATCCTGAGGGGGGACTTCAACCACCTGGATTTCTGCTGGGAAAACTACACAGCAGGCTGTAAGCAGTCCAGAAGATTCCTGGAGTACGTTGAGGATAACTTCCTGGTCCAGGTGTTAAACAAACCAAGCAGAGGAGAAGCGTTACTTGACCTGTTCACAAACATGGAAGAAAGAGCTCATTAAAGAAGTCAAGACTGGAGGCAGTCTGGGCTGCAGTGCATACGCCCTGGTTGAGTTTATGATCTCGAGGAATATGGGCCTGGCAAAGAGCAAAGTCAGGACTCTGAACTTCTGAAGGGCAAATTTAAAGCTATTTAAAGACCTGGTAGATGAGATACCCTGGAACTATGTCCTTAGGGACAAACGAGCTAAGCAGAGCTGGAGACTCTTTAAGGATGTTGTTCTTAGAGTGCAAGAGCTCTCCATCCCCTTACGTAAAAAAGCAGGCAAGGATGGCAGACAACTGGGGTGGCTGAGCAAGGAACTGCTGGTCAAAATGAGGTGCAGGAAGGAAATGCACAGGCAATGGAAGCAGGGATGTGCAAAAGTACAGGGATGCTGTCTGGATGTGCAGGGATGGGATCAGGAAAGCCAAGGCATGGATGGAACTGAGCTTGGCAAGGGATGCAAAGAATAACAGGAAGAAGGGATTGCTCAGAAAAGAAAGGCCAAGGAGAGTGTCCCCACTCTGATAGATGAGAAGGGTGAATTGGTAGGAACAGACATGGAGAAGGCTGAGGTACTCAACAACTTCTTTGCCTCAACCTTCACTACCAGTTAGGCTTTCCAAGTCTTTTGTTCCCCTGAACCCATAGATGGGAGCTGGGGGAGCAAAATCCCACCCACTGTAAGCGAAGAGCGGGTCCGAGACCACCTGATGAAACTGAACAAGTACAAGTCTCTGGGCCCTGAGGCTATGCATCCCAGGGTCCTGAAGGAATTGGCTGATGTAGTTGCCAAGCCTCTCTCCGTTATATTTGAAAAGTCCTGGCAGTCAGGTGAACTCCCTGGTGACTGGAAAAAGGGAGCATTGCTCCCATTTTTAAAAGGGTGGAAAAGAGGACCCCGGGAATTACAGACCAGTGAGCACCACCTCTGTGCCTGGCAAGGTCATGGAAAAGATCCTCCTGGAAGCAATGTCAAGCTCATTGACTGATCCCAGAAGTCAGAAGGTCCTCATGATGGTATCTTCCCTGACATCCCCTTTCTCTTAAACTAATTTTTATTTTATATCTTTAGGTAGAGCTTGAGTGACTCTAATCATGCATATCTTGGAAAGGTATAGGCTCTGAGAAATTCAGAGTGCGTGCTCATTGAGCGGCGGTCTCACCTTGGAGGTGGGTAGCTTTTTTTATAATGATATAATGAGCAAAAGTTCACTAGAGTACGTTTTGTCAAAAATACGACAGGTTGTTGGCTCAGGGTAGAAAATGTGCAGCTTATCGGTCTCAGTGTGCACGAGAACAATCAAGTCCCCATCTTGCCACAGAGCCTAGCCATGGTTTCTCCACTCTGTTCTACGCTCTGTCCTGTTCCTTAGAGTCAGCACACCACGTTCCCCCAGTGCGATAGCATCTACAGTTGGAAGCCTATGGAACGGTTAGGTAATGCAGCTACACTCCACCCTGAAAGCTTCTTCAATGCTGTACATTTTCTTTAAAAAGTGAAGCTTCTTCAATGTTCTACATTTATTTAAAATGTGAATATTAGTTTAATTTTCCTGATCACTTTAGGCAATTACTCCACAGTGGTGTCCCACAGGGACCTGTCTTACGACTGGTACTGTTTAATATCTTTATCAATGACATAGCGTTGTGGTTTAACCTGTCCGGTAGCTAAACACCACCCAGCCGTTCGCTCACCCTCCCCCCTCCCTCTCTGGGATGGGGGAGAGAAACGAGAAAAACTGAAGCCTGTGGGTTGAGATAGAGACAGTTTATTAGGGACAGAAAAATAAAATAATAGTATGTACAAAACAAGTGATGCACAATGCAATTGCTCACCACCCGCTGACCGATGCCAAGCCCAACCCTGAGCAGCCGGCGCCCCACCCCAGCTAGCCACCCCTATATATTGTTGAGCATGACGTCAGATGGTATGGAATAGCCCTTTGGCCAGTTGGGGTCAGCTGTCCTGGGTCTGTCCCCTCCCAGCTCCTGCTGCACCCCCAGCCTGCCCGCTGGCAGGACAGAGCGAGAAGCTGAAAAGTCCTTGGCTTGGTGTAAGCATTGCTCTGCAGCAATTAAAACATCAGCATGTTATCAGCACTCTTCTCATCCTAATCCAAAACATAGCACCCTACCAGCTACTGGGAGGAAAATTAACTCTATCCTAACTGAAACCAGGACACATAGACAGTGGGATCAAGTGCACCCTCAGCAAATTTGCGGATGACACCAAGCTGAGTGGTGCAGCTGATACAACAGAAGGAAGGGATGCCATCCAAAGGGACCTGGACAAGCTTGAGAAGTGGGCACATGTGAACCTAATGAGGTTCAACAAGTCCAGGTGCAAGGTGCCGCACCTGGGTCAGGGCAATCCCAGACATGAGCACAGACTGGGAGAAGAGCTCATTGAGAGCAGCCCTACAGAGAAGGACTTCGGGGTTCTGGGGGATGAAAAACTCAACGTGAGCCAGGGCTGTACCAAAAGAGGAGTTGCCAGGGGATTCAAGGAAGGTGATTGTCCTCCTCTACTCTGCCCTTGTGAGGCCCCCACTTGGACTACTGCATCTAGGTCTGGGGTGCCCAGCACAAGAAGAATGTGGGGCTGTTAGAGCAGGTCCAGAGGAGGGCCACAAAGATGATCAAGGAGCTGGAGCACCTCTCCTACTTAGAAAGGCTGAGAGAGCTGGGGCTGTTCAGCCTCCAGAAGAGTAGGCTCTGGGATGACCTCACTGTGACCCTTCAATACTTAAGGAGACATAAAAAAGATGGAGAGTGACTCTTTGCTCAATCAGATAATGATAGGACAAGGGGGAATGGTTTTAAAATAAAAGAGGGGAGATTTAGATTAGATGTTAGGAGGAAATTCTTCACTCAGAGGGTGGTGAGGTACTGGAAGAGGTTGCCCAGAAAGGCTGTGTATCCCCATCCTTGGAGGTGTTCAAGACCAGGTTGGATGAGGCACTGAGCAACCTGATCTGGTGGGTGGCATCCCTGCCCATGGCAGGGGGATTGTAACTAGATGATTTTTGAGGTTCCTTCCAACCTAAGCCATTCCATGATTCTATTATGGGCAAAAATGTTTCCCTTTCACCAGCCTTCATACGTGTTAGGGCACCTCATGAGGCACACTGGACATACTGCTAGCTAGGGCTGCCTAAGGAAGTTTTTTACTTTCTATGGTTGCCAACAGGTCTTGCTACTTTTTATCTGGATTGGATGTATAGGTGGGTAAATTGTGGAAGAGGTGCATGCAGAGGTAAATACATGGAATAGGCATAAAAGGGAACCGATAGGCACTGTTTCAGCTTGCTAAAGTAATTGGAGGTTTTTGTGAGACTTGCAGGACACAGACCCAATAAGGAGTGCTGCAAGGCCAGGGGAATAACTGGGGATTCCCCTGGAATCTGCCCTAGAGGGCAAGAATTATTTGTGAATTCAAAGCAACCATTACATCTGTAGTAATGGCAAGGTACTACCAGTAGCAAGATCAAGATGCAGGTTTGGCTGATCGTGTTGCTGGCAGCCTCCGTCTCAGCTATCTCCTGCCAAGATTACAGGAGATGCAGTGCTGACAGAAACTCTGGTATCTGGCTTCCACACCGCGTCCTTCCTGTTGAGCCGCTCACCCCGCCGCGGAGGCAGCGAGGCTACGTCACCAGGCCCCGGGCCGGAGCGCGAGGACGCCGTTTGCGCATGCACGGGCAGCCGCCCGTACCAGAGTCCCGGAGCGCGCTCGCCACGCCCCGGAGGTGGCGTAAGGGGGCGGTGCCGGTGGCCGCCTCGCGGCCTCCTTTGTGTGGGGCGGCGCGGTGCGGCCGGGGCGATGCTGTCCGGGGGAAAGAAGGCCGCGGAGGCGGCGGGGCCTGGCGGCGAGGGCGGGCCTGAGGCGCCGGTGCCTCCGTCCGCTGCCGCGGGAGCGCTGGGCTCCTCCGCAGAGGGCGGCGGGACGGCGGAGCGCACTCCTCGAAAGAAGGAGCCGCCGCGGGCCTCGCCCCCGGGCGGTCTGTCCGAGCCGCCCGCCGCCCTCGCTGCCCCGGCACCCGGCGCTGAAACCACGGGCATCGCCGAGACCCCTGAGGGTCGCAGGACCAGCCGCCGCAAGCGGGCCAAAGTAGGTGGAGGGGCGGCGTGGGGGTTTGTCGTGTGTTAGGCGGTGCTGGTCTGGGGAGGGACCAGCGAGTGCCTTGTGCTTCAGCTGTGCTTCAGCTTTCCGTAGGTGAGGTTGGAGAGTTGGTGCGATGTTTGAGGTGAGATTTAGCTATGAAATCTACACGTCTTAAGTAGCTTCCAGTAATTTAGGCTCGCACTATGTAATTTTCATGCTATCCTGGTTATAGAAGAACATTTATTTTACGTGAAACTGTTACTTAGAAACATTGTTGCAGAAGACTTTGAATAATTTGGGCATGCCCACAGCTGGTTGTTTTTGATATGGAAGCTGAAATTACTTGTTATGGACTGTTGTGCTGTAGCATGGAGTGTCTTGCTTTTCAGAGTATTTACATGACATGGTAGCCAGACTGGTTCTTTGCATGTAGAAACTGTCAAATGAAGTTAAACTAGTACAACCTCAGAGGTAGCATACGTGGATTTTTCTTACTTTCTAGTGCTCTGTTAGCAAGTAAGAATTACTGCATTATTTGTGGTTGTCTTTTGGTGATGCTTCTCTGCATTGACACTATCAGTTAACTAAAGACATTAATCTCTTGTAGCACGGTATTCCCATAATCACTTCAAGTTAACGCAATGTGTCATTGTATTAATCAGTGTAAATGTTTCTGTTGTGAAATCAGTTGAGGAGCTTTTCCACCTTGATTGTTCTCTGAAAGTTGTGGGAGCTCAAGAAAGAAGGGAGACTTCAGAGGGCTTTGAGGCAGTTAGTTTCTGTTGGTTTCAAGTATCTGTGATGCTGTGTATTTGAAAGAGAGCAGATAATGGAGTGTGTTAGTGTTTTACTGAACTTAGGCTTTGCCCTGTACAGGCTTTACAATGTGGCTTTAAATTGTTCCCATTAATGCCCTTCCATAATGATCAAACTTTGTAAAAGTGAAAGACTTGTTATTCTTGTGATGAGCAATGCAGTGTTCATCTCATGGTAGAAGCTGACCTGTAGGCTGTTGTAGGGACACTAGCAGATGCTTTCTGTTTAGTTTTTCAGTGGCTGCATATTGTGATAATTACTTTTTCCTTTCCAGTAGCCAGGAAAATTTAGTAGCAATATAAAAAACATTTTTATTTTGAAAAATGTTTCAGAAAAAGCATCTGTTTTTAGTTTCTCCTGGGATTTCCATGTTCATTTTATTTAAAGTAAGCTTTCTTCTGAAACTAGTGAAGTTATTTCTTTTTACTGGAGAACAGAACAAAATATATAGCTGATAGAAAAAGGCAAGTGAGGGTTATCTTATCTGTTACTTGAATCTTCACTGTATGTGATCATATGTTTCTTTTGCTATTTGCTCCCTTTTATCTTTAGAGGAATATCATTTAATTATTTTGGCTCTTAGATTTAAACAAGAAGGCGGCATGGGAGCAGAGACCGAAGACAGGATTGGAAGGCATGTAGTGGACCTCCTTGTTTGGCTACAGTGGATTGTGAGATAGGCACAGTCCATCCCACGTGCCTGCAATTATAACTCTCTTCATCAATGGAAGAGCCATGAAGTATGGTGTGGATAGCTCTTAAGCATAATATTTGTGTTACTGAGTTTTTCCAGGCTGCTAGACAACTTTTTGGTAGCGCTTTTTGATTTGTATTTTGTTTGAACTCTGCCTGTTTAATATCTGCTCTGTGGTCAGATACTCAGTAAGTTCAAAATTAATTCTGAATTATCATCAGTGATCTTGTTTTGCATTGTATCTTCTCCTTGGCGCTCATTTTAGTTCTGTAAGTTATCTCTAGCAAAGCACTTAGACCAAATTTGCAGGTGTGAGTGGTGCTATGGTCATCTCTGATAACCCCAGTGAAGTATGACTCTTGTGTCTTGAAGTCTTAGTTGAGAAGTGGCCAAATCCAACGTACAGTTTTCAAGAGACACTGCATAACTGGAGTGCTGGAGAGAAATGTAGAGGGGCATTCTTCAGAATTTGATTTATGTGGGGGCACTTATGAGAAATGCTAGAAGGCATTGTAAATTACAGCAGTAAAAGTATTGGTTAACCAGAATAAGAGAGATTAAGTGAAGTCTGGTTGTGTTTTTTTGTTTTGTTTTTAAATAGGAAGCTGAACTATAAGGCATTTGGGAGCTAGTCACAGCTTGTTCTAGCAAGTAAAAGCTCTTCAACTGAAAACAGGAGAGAGGTTTTTCTGTTGAGCCACCAGTGTGACCACTCTGGACAAGAGGCAGATGTGACCCTCTGTACCAGGGAAGGTTTTCCGGTGGATAGAATATGTGTGCAAGCTATGTTTCTGGGAACATAGCTTCTGTGGGAAGAATTTTGTACAGTTCTTATTAGCCTTGTTTGACAGATAGATTCAAATTATAGATGGGACCCATCCATTTTTTCATCCTTGAGTTTGACAGGGAGGTGAAGGTGAGAAAAGGTGAGAAAACTACAGAGGTTAAAACATGAAGCAGACTTAACAGATGCATATAGACTAGCCTAGATTTTAGGAAAAACTCTTCCTGTTGGACAGTCAAGTGCTGAAGACAAGTTCTTTAGTGGAGGTGAAAACGTGGAACTTGTTAAGCTGTCGAAGACCTGTATAACATGGTGCCTGAGATAAGACTCTGGACAAGGTACCTCAGGCTTTTTCTTTGAGTCTGTATGGAACAAAATTGCTTACTGTGTTCATTTTATTATTGGACCTGCAGACATCTTCATTATGTTTATAGTCTGTTGTGCTTTCTACAGGTGGAGTATAGAGAAATGGATGAAAGTCTTGCAAACCTATCAGAAGATGAGTATTATTCTGAAGAAGAGAGAAATGCTAAAGCTGAGAAAGAGAAAAAGCTGCCACCACCAGCTCCACCAGTTCCTGCAGAAGAAGAGAATGAAAGTGAGCCAGAAGAGCCATCCGGTAAGTAAAGAGAGACCTTCTCTTGTAGCACTATATATGTGTTTTGTTGCTAGAAATTAAGTGTGGCCACGTGCAGCATGATGAATCCTGTGTCTGGTTTTGATTGTTCTATGCTTTTTAGTTTTCTGTCCCCATGTGTAGAAGGCGGGTAAAAATGTGGAAGAGTAGCCTAATGAAGATAGTAATGTGAGTGATATAATCCTAAACTAAGCTAAACCTCTCATATTATTGTAATCCTTATTGACTTGACTTTAGAAGCTCATTGACCAGAATAGCTGCTTTGGCACTTATCTGCCGCACCTGCTCAAGTGCAAATATTAATTTATTTGAGAGAAATGATGATAGATTTATTAGGGGATTGCTGTTCAGGAGAGCTGATTTAATCCGTAGAGATTTTTGTGGCTTTCAATTATGGATCTAATCTTAATTTCTGGTTGGACACTGCTTAAACTTCAGTACCTTCCTCATTACCTTTGACAGAGTTACAAAGCTTTGCTTTATGCTGGAAGGGCCAGTCTTGTTTATGAAGCAGATACTGGATTTATGGCATTAGGAGTACCCTATCCATTCTTTACCTCTGTATTTACAGCTACCACCATTAGGACTCCTGTTGGTGTATCACAGTAGTGTTCACAAAATCATGCTCTTGCAAAGTTTAGAGGTCAGATTTCACAATATAATGTATGTGCTCATTGGTTTTAGATGGTGGTTGAAATCTAATAGTTGAACTTTTGCTGGTTAATCACCGATTTGAATAATAGTTGGTCTTCTGTTCTGCTCTTAATGAGCTGCTTTTTGTCAGGTAGGTTTGAGCATGTAGACAACATGACTGATGTCACTTTGGAGATAATTACCGACAGTTTCAAGAAATACATTTAATATCACAATTGTGTTTTATCTGTTGAAATTGCCCCTGTAATCTCTCTTCAGATGTGGATGTTGGCTACTGACTTGATACAGGAACGCTATAGCTCATGTGCTTGAAATGATAAAATTGCTCGCTGCCCCTAGTTGTGGGTAATCTATATGAAAAATGGAATTTTAATAGGTGTAATTAAGCAAGTATCTTAAGTTTATTATTTAACTTAGCCTAGACTTTGGGTTTAATTCATGAGATATAATATTAAAATACTCTCTGTATTTCTCATGTGCCATTTTGTACCTAGAAGAATGATTGTATAATTCAGTTTAAGGCATCATCAAAGCAGGACAGCATCCTTTCTTGTGAAGGAGGAAACATAGGCAGTGATAGACTCATGTTGCATTGTACATACCACAGTCCGTTAAGCACTTGTTCTGCAGGTTTAGTCACCTAGATGAAAATCAATTTTAAATCAGGCCATATCTAGATGGCTAGAAATAACACAGTTTCAGGTCATTATATCCTTGCTAGAAATCATGAATATATATATATGCATGTTGGAGTGATGTAGGACCAGCGTATGAAAGAAGACATCTTCAGTTGTCATTCCCTAGTTAGCGTTAATGTGTTGTTAAAGGCTTTTGAAGGCGTGCATGTTAGTGCTTTTTTTGTCTATCTTTATTTTCTAAAATGCAGGCATCAGAGCATCAGCTCATCTTACGTTGGATGTTCAAGTATGTTGAAACTTATTATTTAAACATTAGCAAGAAAAGGCATATAGTCTTCTGTGTATTCTCATAGAAACAATGATTATAACTGAGCTTTTCTCTTTGTCACTTTTTTGAAGCAAAAACAAGTGTTCGATAAGAAATATTAAATAGGACGTTAATGCTAGGGCTGGGTTACATTTTGAAAATTAAACAAGATAAAAAATTTAGCTTGTATATTACTGTTCTTTTATTCTCATTGCAGGCCATAATAATTTCATTTGTATATATAAAGCCTGCCAAAATACAGGTAACGTGCTAAGGATGTAAAGCCGTTGTGTTTTAGGTTGTTACCTTTTGTGTTCAAAGTGCAAAAAAAGATGTAAATGTTAACAGCAGCTGGTATTTCATTAGTCTCTACTCATAGAAAGTTCACATTAGAAGCCAAGTTAAGCTTCACACTTCAGGTCATAGTGAAATGTTGGTCTTACTGGGGTTGGGTTCCATTAATATGTTCAGCTGTGGTGAACTACAGATGTTTTAGTTATGCAGATTGTAGTAGTTTGGATTTGCAAGATTTGCTATGCATTAAACAGTATTTCATGATTAATGTAAGTTAATTTACTTAAAATATCTCTACTTTTTTATTTGGGAAATATTTTCTGATAGTAAAAAAAAAAAAAATCTGGTGCTGAATGACATTGAGTTCTTGTTTGCCAGTATCCCTTTTGAAATTGAGGAGTTTGCTGCTTTTGTTGTTCTCTTCTAAGGATCTTTTTTGTTTGCCTCTACCAAATTGGATTTTCATTTTTGTACCTCCTGAAGTTTTCCTTTACCAGCTCCTGTCTTAAGTTTTGTTAGTGTTCTTACTTTCTAGTGATCTTGTTTCTAGCTGCTGTCTTCCAAAGAACTGTGAACCCAAATACGGTTCAGATTATTGTGAAGTGAGTAGTCTTGACTTGATGGTGCTTTGTCTCTGCCTTTTCATCTGAATTATCCATTTTCCTATAAAGATTTATTACTTGGTTTTAGCCATCCTTTGCTGCTATTCTTTATTTTAATGCAGTGTATGATTGTATGAAGTGGACCAAAATGAAATAGACTCTTTTCCTGACCTTACTCCAGGTTACCGTTCAGTTCATGGTCCATTATTCTGTTGCCTTGACTCTTTCAGCAGATTCTGTTCCTGCAAGTCATGTTCAACTGCAATACTTTGGTGTTAAATGGATTAGTAGTTTGCTTGCTGTTTTGTTCCTTTGCAGGTGGAATATGACTTCCTTACCGTTAAGGAGAATCTGAGTGCTAGTGTGCCTTGTTTACATGTTTCCCTACTCAGACTGGATAGTGTTTAGAATTGTGTCAAAGCAAGCAGTAATTAGTAATACTTTTTGACTTAATAACAGCTAAACAATTTTCTGCGTTAACACAAGAAAACATTGACTTCTTTTTGTAGTGATATTAAGAGCAATTTTGTCCCCTCTACTCGCTGTCTTTGATAACAATTGCCACAGGCTGATGTCTGCATCTTTGCAATTCCTTAACTTAGGAAGATAAAAGTGTAACTTTTAGTGTAACGTAATGGCTTATGCTGGAGTGTAAATATTGATGTTTTATTTATTTTACTGTCTTCCAAGAATGGAAGCAGGTCCTGGAATAAGCTCCCTGCAAAGTAAAGTATTTAACATGTACTTAAGATGTAAGTGAAGTTAGGAATTTTATCTTGGTGTTGCAGATGCATTACTCTAGAGAATCCCAGTTTGGGACTTCTGAAGTCTGTCAGAATGCAAATATTTGTCACAATCTCTTTTGTGGGTATGAACTTTCCTGCTTGTAGGCTGTTGCTAATAAATTGTTTTTTTTCCTCTACTGTAACTGAGTGAAAGTGGCCTCCTTGTTTCAGAGCCATATTAAGCAATATGGTAGACAATCCTTTTAAAGCTAATTAAGATTTTAGAAGCCTGGTTCTTGAAATTGTAGTGCCCTAAGGCACTCAGCATACTCAGTAAGTTTGTGGGGATCTTCACAGAATTATACTAAAATTGTTTGAAACCTTTTTTATTATTTTAGTTTTATTTGTAGATGTATAATGTTACAGCATGCTCGATGTGCATCTAGATTATCAAAGTATGAGAACATTTGGTTCATTAGCTTAGATGAAATTAAACCATTTTTATATTAAGTTAGGGTATCCCCTGAGAGCTCCCTGAGAGCTTTGAATTACATTTGGCAAAATTGTTCACCAAGTCCCTAGCTGTAGAGTAATCTTAACCATTGTGTATTCAGCCTCAGCTTAGACCTTGCCTTTATGTGTTTGAAGATGGCACTTTGAGTGGTTGTGGTCTAGGAAGTGACCATTTGCTGCCTTGACTTCAGAAAACACCCCACTTGCCGACTGTTAAAGCACTTGGTTTGAAGTAGCCTTAATACAGGTGCAGATAGGTGAACAGTGCTCAGTGTTCTTGGTAGTGTTCATTGGCTTTCTGTTCTCTGGAGGTGATGATTTTAGACCAATATTTGGTTGTAGAAATGAATATCACTTATGAGCTAAACTGGGAGCTAGCTGCTTCTGTGAAGATTAGCAGCATGAAGAAAGCTATGTATATTAGCTTTGTTTCTGTAGACATCACAGCTGTACTTATCTCTGTTTTACAAATACTCTGTTCTAAGTTGTGCTGGAGTCCTATCAAGGCTGCTGTTTAGGACTTATAGACAGGCTAAGGTAATTTAGAGACTTGTTCAAATCTTGCAGATGAGTGCTTCGCCTTTCCTTGTGTTTCCAGCTCTGGATACATTGAAAGGCTGATGTCTTTCAGTGGTGGGTATTGATTACATTAGTGATCTGTGTATCAGCGGTATTGACATATACTTGACTTCAGAGGTTGTGTTTGTTAGAGTATTGCTGGTGTATCGAGGGCTCTGAAGCCAAGGTTCTGAACCTTTCGTATAAAGTCCCTTCATCAACCTTCAAGGAGAGGTTTTGTAGCAAGAAAGGAAGAGGCTCTCTTGAAAGTAAGAGGCTTTTCAGAATGGTTCAAACTATCCCCGTGCATATGGGGAGATGCAGGAGTCTCAAGGGAAAGATTATCGAATTCTTATGGTTCTGATGGTATCCATCTACCCCGTCTTGGCAGTAAGAAATGTAATCTTGTTATTCAAATCCTAGCCATTAATGAAGTTGATCCTAAGTATTTGGCCCCTAGGAATGCTACATATTGTGTTCTTTTTTTATTTCCCAAACAAGTCTGATGTGAAGGATCCAGTAACACGGATAACACCTTAGAAGACCACAGAGTTCGGTGCCCTGGACCTAGGTTCATGAAGATGGGATTCTCAGAAAATGGGTTTAGTTAGTTGGTGAAATTTAATACCTAAAACGCCAACTGCCAGGCCTTTTTGTCCAGTATGGTTTAACTTATGGAGTAAGGTCCCTGAGTTCTCCTCTTTCCTTCCACAGGGCAAGCAGGAGGACTTCAAGACGACAATTCTGGAGGGTATGGAGACGGCCAAGCATCAGGTGAGGGTGGCGTTTGATGCTTGCCACTTAGGAGCAAGAGCCGCCAAGCTAGGGAGTGATGCTTGCAAGTGCGCATGGGTGTGGGTGTCCAAAACTTAGCAAGAGATGCAGGAGTTGTTTACTCACCTGTTCAAAAAAAAAAAAAGGGGGTATTTTTCAAAAAACAGTTGAGGTCTGTAGTGACTACAGAAAAGGACACTGACCTATGTTGAAATGTCTCAGGCCGATCTCTCATCCCTCCTTTCCTCTCCATGTTCAGAGGAGTCCAGACATGCAAAAAGATAATTCTTATCTTGACAGTTTTTAACAGAATATTGTAGAAAAGACATGGGCTTCAGCACAGTAGTCCTTTTTTTTTTTTTTGAATTTCTGAAGAAACATAGTGAGCAGTACCTTTCTTTCTCTTTTTTTTTTTTTTTTACGGGACTGAGTTTGATATGTATCCCAGTGGTTAGCCCAGGAGATCTATCTGTTGGGGAGGTCAGTAGTCTGCTTTTCAGTGGACTGGGTGGCGAATTGTGTTCAACATTTGATCTAACTACTGATGTCAGCAGTAGGCACTTGCTGTTTAATTCACATAATTTATATTCTTACTCCTAAGTACTTAGATTGCTGCTGAAAATCATCCTCCAAATCTGCCACTTTCACTCTCACATGAGGAATGAGGATTAGGGTCTTAAGCAGAGGAGTTGAAGGCTCCAGAACTTTTTCTGTACCTTCAGGATGCTCTTTTTGAAGCAAATGCAAATTGAGAAAATTCATCTGTGTGTGCATCCTTGCTGTTTATGTAAAGTAATCTATGTTTTGGTTCTTATAATTCATACAGAATCACTCAGAATTTCTGAATATTACTGATTGTGGACTTGAGGATGCATTGCCTATTTCATTTTTAGGCAAGCATTCACTGCTTGGAAATTCTGCATAATATGCATTACATACATACTTTGAGGGTTTGCTGTAGCCATTGACTGATTCCTTAGCCAAATAACTTTCCTTTGGAGTGTTTTTTATCTGCAGATGTTTCAGTAAGTCTTTAAATGAGCAGTAGCCCTCAGGATTTCTTCTGTGGGGGAAAAAGACTATCAAAATTTCAGTTTTTCAGTGGTTGCTGATACTGAATGTCAGGAAGTGGCAAGTGTGTGTCTGAATGTGTGCAGAAGAGTTGATAACTGAGTCTAGGCAGAGTCATTCCTACGCTCTTTAATAAGTTGCCTGCCCCGAGGAAAGCATATGCAATTCTGAACGTGTACTCCTTTTAAAATGTTGCTTTTGTGAAATGCAAAAATAATAAGGTGGGGGGCAGGGCAGGGGGACAATTTTATCTGTGTGAAAGTCATTTAACTTTGAGATGAGTAGTTGCAAAAGTAAATTCAAGGTCATTTAGTTTTTAACATCTTCTGGTAGTTGGATCAAATAAAGTGGTCTCTTTGCTCATAATACATAGGCTTTTCCTGAATTCTGATGTCAAAACCTGTTTTGTTTCTTGGCTAAACTCTAAATACCAGCACTCATCTTGAGCTGTTACTAGGATTTTTAGTTTTACAGTTTGGGTGTAGTCATAAAAGGTGTGAATTTAAAACAAACAAAAATGGCAAAAGAACCAGAGTTCTCTGCTAGTTGGTCACTGCATGGCAGTCGATACTTTTAAAAAGTATCTTGAGAATGCCCATTCATTTTAGCATAAGCTTGTAGAGTGAGTCAGGTAGTTAGGCATTTTCAATCTTCCTTTAATTGGCTATTCTCCAAAAAGCATGCTGCTGAGCTTTTTGCTAACAGTTCATGATCAATTCATGATACCTTAACATCTGTTACATTAAAAAAGTATCAGAGAATGGTGAACTTTGGTTTGCTTTACATGTAATGTTATAGAGATAATGGTTCAGCATATACATTCATATGTAGGTGTTTGCGCATTTGGTACAATGTTAGACTGAAGAACGGATAAAGGGATGAGGTTTGTTTGTTACTGGAGAAGCTGAAGCTAGCACTGCTATGCAGTTCTCTTCCATAGCTGAATGTTACCGTCCAGAAGCATTACTGGTGTGTCATCATTTCCTATTATTAATTTCAATTTACTTTCTTGCAGGGCTTTATAGCCTATGCTTTTAATTTCCTCTTGTCAAATTCCTGTAAATAATTATAGACAGTTTTCTTTACCTTGGACCATCACACAGCTAATTCTTCTAATCTTTGCTTGTGAGTAAATTTTGTTACTTTCACGAACATTTTTTTGCTTACTTTTTTTTCTTCACCTTTGGGAAGTAAAAATGCTAATGGTGTATATGGTTGCACCAGAACCAAAGGAAGAGAATTGCTGCATTTCCTCAGTACAGTGGCATGGGCATCTCTGCACTTCAGACTTTGAAACAGGTCTCTTGGTTAGTGGAATACACACTGTGAGCTTATATATTCTGTGATACTTACTGCAATTTTCAACAATTCCAGTTTCAGCAAATGATCTTAACCTTGCTGCATTTCTTGTGTTCTTTTCCCCCTCGGGATGTATTGGCTTATATCTTCAAGACCTCTCTTCTGTCTGTCTTGATCTTAAGTCACTTCCTTGGACATCTGAGACTTACATAGTTCTTGCTGTATTTGACATCTCAATATTTTGTTTTGCTTGCTGTGCCTGCAAGATTCACTCTGTGCTCCATTTGTGCTGTAGCACTTTATGCAACTTTAGTGCTTTATGCCTTGGTTTGTTGCTTTATATAACATTCTAATGAGATTGGAGCATGTAAGTTACCATAACTATATTATTAGTTCACAGCTGGTGTTTTTGTTTGAATTATGAGGTGTACAGGTGCCTTTATGAACGAAGTCTTTTCACATAAAATGTCTACTCTGTTTAACATGATTTTTCACACGGAGCCTTTAACTTAAAAAGGTAGAAATCTGTTGTTGTTGATAGGTAGTACTTGAGGGGGGGGTTCTAGGATATAGCACAAGTAGGATTATATTTCATTGCAGTGCATGTTGTGCATATGTATAGAAATGCAAAAGAAGTACCTAAGATGGATTCCTCTAGCTTGAGGAGAAGATCAGTGCAAATGAAACCCTTGGAAAGCAGGTGAGAAGGGCTGTTGTGCTTGTATCTTATAGGTCTTTGGGTTTTGAATGGGCTCCAAAATGTTTTTTGTACTCTGACAGAAACTAGAAACTACACAAATGAAGGACAGCATCTAAAACAGCTATGATTTATTGATATTTTGCTATCTTTGCATTCTGCTGTCCCCTTTTATTTTTCAGGTTGTTTTTGCCATAGTATAGCTTTTTCGTTAACCCTAGATGATATCTGTAATTCAAAGAACTGTTGATGTGGGAAGCAGGATGTCCTACAGAAACAAATAAAAGAACTAAGTGAAAGCATGTCATGAAATCAGCCACTGTGTCACCTCATGGCTATTCTAGATACATTAGCTAGGAAAGGTAGGGTAAAAAATACTCATGTAGCAGTTCCTTTACAGTGCTTGTAGACAACTTGTCTTTTTATTGTAGGTGTGGAGGGCGCAGCTTTCCAGAGTAGACTTCCACATGACCGCATGACATCTCAAGAAGCTGCCTGCTTCCCTGATATAATCAGTGGGCCACAGCAGACCCAGAAGGTGTTTCTGTACATCAGGAACCGCACCGTAAGTGTATTGTAAAAGTATTGATGATAAAGTTATAGGGCATTTGTGTAGCAGAGTACCTTGCAGAGTTTTTGGCAGTTACCATGTCTGATAATTAGTAGATGTTTGCATTTCTGGTGGTGGTGTTTCATTTCTGGCATCCTGTCATGCTCTAAGTTGCTAAAGAAGGTATTACCCAGTTCTTGATTAAGGCAGTGCTCTGAAATTGTATATAATATATAGTGTATTTGCAATATCCAAAACATGGTCATAATGACCTCAAAATTATGTGATTGAGGTCATACAGCTTTTAAAAAGCAAACAAATAGAAAACTGGTATGAATGCTCTATTTTTGGTCTCAGCTTAAAGTTTCAGTAGAATACTTATATTATTGCTTAGAATAAGGTAAAAAAAAAGTCAGCTTTTACATATTTTTTTTACTTAGAATTCTGTTGCTGTACTCAGATATCAAGTCAGTCATGTTTATTCTCAGAACGGAATAGTTACTTTTCAACTAGGATTTAATAAGAGTTGTCTCTATTGAACAAATGAAAGTCTGCTTCTGAATGTTTGTAGAATATCTGCTCGATATAAAACTTCCATGCTACTTAAAAACAAAGAAGATACAATGTTAACGTAATTAGTTGGAGAGTTTATTCAAGAATGTCTGAAGTTTAAACCTTAATGAAACTTAAACAGTAGTACTGTCTTTGGTGATTCTTTTAAATTGTGACAGTGTTATTTGATTCCTCAGTACGCAAACAAGATTCAGCACTTTCCCCTGTACTTAAAGTGTTTTAGAAAACACCATGTTAGAAAAATCAATAGTAGGAAAGCAAAAAAAAAAAAAAAAGACTTAATTTTTTTATTGGTACCATATTTAAGAGAGAAAACAACTTACAAACCATTTAATAAAGATTCATGCTGAAAATCTTTGGGAAAGCAGCCTTTCTTGACCATAAGACAATGGAATTTTTGTCTGCCTTCCCATCTTTTTTTTTTTTTTTTTTTTTTACAGATTTGAGATTGTCAAGGGGCTTCACAGTCTATTAATGACAGTAGCACCCAATGCTTGAAGAATTACTCAGTTGAAATTTAGGCATTGTGGACATCTTCATGCACAGAGTGTGACTTCTAACTTCCCAGTGAAAGTTCTCTCTAATTAACCAAAGTTGTAACTTTTGGGAGGGAAGTCATGAGACATGTTTGTGAAGACCACTTAAGAAGCGGTGCCATCGAAATTCTAGTAGCATAAAAACAGACCAAGGGAAGCCAAAAATTTTAACAGTTTGCACAATGTGTACAATGATAAATCCCTTTACAAATGCATGAGAAACAGAAGCCTTCCACTGACACTAAGAAATTACTAGGATTTAAAGGAATGCTTAGAAGGAGAATTTGCAGGACTGCATTAGCAAAAACGTGTCATTGATCTTGTGGCCTTAATTGCTATGGAGGAGCTTAGAGAAGTTCCTAGGCAGGAATCCCTTTCTTGATTGGACTTCAGTGGATCTTCAGGCTAGCAGAGGTCGTAGAATAGCAGATGAAGTGAGTGGTAGTATAAACCCAGTGCCCAGCAAAGCTCTGGAAGAGCTATGAAATGCAGCGTGCATCCTCTTGCTTATAGCTGGCATGGTACCAAGGAATTTGAAAATATTGACAGGGGCATGAATATTCGGTTCCAAGGAATTAGACTAGTGAGTCTGATATTTCCAATGGTAACAAATACAGAATCGAGTGCATGACCTGGTTAGTGAAAACATAGTTTGGAATGCTAATGGTAGGCTTTATAAAGGAAGGTCATACTTCTATGATCCACTGGAGTTCTTTGAAGGATTCTATAAGAAAGTGGGCAAAGGAGATCCAGCTCAAGTGATCTTCTATATCCCCTGGAGCACCCCTCCCCCCGTGCTGTGAAATCCCATGCTCAGTTACTGTTAGTTGAAACATATCATGCCTTTAGAAATCTTTTAAGGCCTGCACTGGTCAGTGTATTTATAAAGGTTTAGTTTTAAAAATTAGAACTTTTAAAAGAGATGATCGTTTGTCACACATACCAAGTTATTTTAGGTCGTAAAATCAGGAGCAGCTGCAAAAAAAATGCCAAAGTCTCTTATGTGTAACTGAATGATAATGTAGCAGTTGAAATCAACTTTAAATAAAAGTAAAGTTACATGGATATGGGAAAGTAATTGTATGTATACATAGAGATTTACATCTATACATAGAGTTTTACATCTATAAATATAGATTATGGTCTTGAACTCTTCCACTTGAGAATGAAATCTTAGAATTCTGGTACTATGTAGCACTATGAAATAGATCCGCGATCAAAAAGAACTTCATTAAATTTCTTGGGAATAAGTAGAAGTTATATGCTGAAGATGAAATTTGCCATAGTTGGCCTCCCAAATTATATGGAAACTTTCCTCTTCATTATGTTTGTATAATCTCCATTTTGTGTTATCTATGAGAAGCTGAGAAGTTCACTAGTGTAATTGTAGAGAAATACCCAAAGTAGTAATTTTGGAATGTAAAATGGTGTGAATATGCTACGTATGACCTAGAGTTACATGCTGAAGAGCTGAATATGCTTTCAGTGTCATGGAGTAGTTCTTAGGGAAAACAATTGTGACTAATTTTATGACTCTTTCTAGCATGAAATGACATTTATTTTACACTGGCAGCTCTAATTCTATTTCTGCTTTATTTTGAAGTGTAACTGTCATCTAAATTTCAGTAGTGTCCTTAAGAGTATGTTTAAACTTTTGGTTAGCCCTGAAGCAGTCTGGCAGTTGGACTCAATGATCTTCATTAGGTCCCTTCCAACTGAACTGTACTATTCTATTCCCTGTGTGTACATGGTCAATATATTCCATGGTATTGTCTCATTTTGGTGAAGATGGATTGGATGATGAAAGGTTTGAGATAAATAGACATAATTAGATGGCAGTTACTTCTGTAGCTTTTACAAAAATGTGAAATTCGATGCTGCAAAGTCAGATGCTGGGTAATGTTGCCAGCCCAATTGAAGTATCACACAAAATACTGGCCATGCAAGTGGAAAGAATCACAGAATCATAGAACAGTTTTGGTTGGAAGGGACCCCAAAGATCATTGGGCATGGACACCTTTCACTAGACCAGGTTGACCAAAGCCCCATCCAGCCTGGCCTTGAACGCTTCCAGGGATGGGAGCATCCACAGCTTCTCTGGGCAGCCCATTCCAGTGCCTCACCACCCTCATAGTGAAGAATTTCTTCTTGTTATCTAATCTAAACTTAGCCTGTTTTTGTTTCAAGCCATAACCCCTTTTCCTATCACTGCACTCCCTGACAAAGAGGCCCTCCTCTGTTTTCCTGCAGCCCCCTTTAGGTACTGGAATGCTGTTGTAAGGTCTCCCCAGAGCTTTTTCTTCTACAGATTGAAGAACCCCAACTCCCTCAGCCTGTCTTCACGTGAGAGGTGCTCTAGCCCTCTGATCATCTATGTGGTCCTCCTCTGGACTCATTCTAATAGCTCCATGTCCCTCTTGTGCTGGGAGCCCCAGAGCTGAATGCAGTACTTTAAGTGGAGTCTCATGAGAGCAGAGGGGAAGAATCCCCTCCCTCGCCCTGCTGGTCATGCTTCTTTTGTCGCAGCCCCAGGATATGGTTGGCTTTCTGGGCTGCAAGCACATGTCTGGCTCATGTTGAGCTTCTTTGTCCACCAACACCCGCAGGTCCTTTTCATCAGGACTGCTCTCAATCTATTTTCTGCCCAGCCTATTCTCTACCATAACCTGTTTGTGGTTAAGGTTGCCCTTACCCAGATACAGGACCTTGCACTTGGCCTTGTTGAACTTTGAGGTTTGCACAGGCCCATGTCTTTAGCCTGTCAATGTCCCTAGAAGAAGGCTCTATGAAGCATTCTGGCTCTTGTGTCTTGGAGCTTTTTTTCTTTTGGTGTATGTTTTCTTTTACATGTGATTAGGAGTTTACTAACTTGACATATTTACACCTATTTAAAATGGTGTAGGTAAGTAAAATGAATTGTACATTAAAGAGCACTGGAAGGCAAGGTTCCTTGTAATTGGTGCATGTTGGATAGCACTACAGAAGGTTTGATGTGTCACAGCATTTCATCTCTTGTCAGTGTTTGGTTACAAATGTGTACATGGAAAACACTTACTTTGTTGCTTAATAATGTGTCTTACTATTTGTTTAACAGCTTCAGCTCTGGTTGGATAACCCGAAGATTCAGTTGACATTTGAGGCAACTATCCAGCAACTAGAAGCACCTTATAATAGTAAGTCATGTTTTTCACTGACAAAACTATACTTTATATATCACTTCAGTTTTTCAGATTTGGGAAAAAGCTGCTCAAAGTCAAGGGAGGACTTCAGATAGGTCCTTTTCTTTATGTGGAATGAATGCTTGATGAGCATTTGGCTACAAAATGAAATACTGCAATATACTAATGTTTCAAAGTTTGTTCCTTTAGTAAAGAAAAATATCCATAGCAGAATTCACAAAAGCTGATAAGAGATGGGATGTTAGAGAAGCTTCTTGCAAGTAAATTCACGTGCAGCTTTTAAATTTTGTTACAACTTAATGGTGGTTTAGTATTGTGAGAGTTTCTTGCTTGTAAGCTTTCTGGATGACATTCAGAAGTTGCATCAGTCTTGAACAGTGTGACCACAAGAAAAGACACAATACAAGAGCAAGGAGTTACAGCTTGCAAATATAGCACTTCCCACCATTTTCGAAAAAGATTTTGATAAACTGGAAAAGAATGGAGGGGAGCTATAAAAAAAAAAAGGTAATTAAAAGAAAGTAATGCTGAAATGAATTCACATACACTGTCAAATATTGCAAAATAGTGAATTATCTGCGTTACTAAAAAGAATTCAGTGCTGCCTGTTTTCCAGACAATATTCAAAACTACGGTATAGCATGGAAAACAATTTGTGGTTTCTAGAAAATTTTTACCTCTATCTTCTGTCAGGAATATTGATTCTCTAGTAGAGCAACTGGGGGTGCAGAAATGGATGCATTCAGTGTGATTTTGCTGGGTTGCTGCTGTGACATACTTGGTTGTGAATGTTTTTAATAGTTATGTGCTGCTGAGCATACAGAGTAATTTTAAAATGTTACGATTTTTTAGGTGATACGGTGCTAGTTCACAGAGTACACAGCTATCTGGAGCGGCATGGACTAATCAACTTTGGTATCTACAAAAGAGTGAAGCCCCTTCCAAGTAAGGAACTTGAAAGCCGTGTCTAGACGGAGTTTTGCTTGTATTATTCTGTGATCTGATAGGACAAATTTTGGAGCACCTTTTAGTCTATTTTTAGGATTGTGGTGCTGTGACAGTAATTAAGCTTACGAGACATCTGGCTAGATCTTCACAGGAACAGGCTGCCCAGGGGGGTTGTGGAGTCTCCTTCTCTGGAGACATTCAAAATCTGCTTGGATGTGTTCCTGTGTGACTTGATCTAGGTGTTCCTGCTCCGGCAGGGGGATTGGACTAGATGATCTTTCAAGATCCCTTCCAGTCCCTAACATTCTGTGTTTCTGTGATGTTCATGGTTCTCATTCTGGCATGGAGAAGCCATGTGTTGTTAAGTTGAGCACTTTTAAGAGGGAAAAATCTTAGCAAACCTCCTGTAGATAATTCTGTGGCTGTTTAACTGTCTAATGAGTTATCCTATTCTGTCTAGTGAGTTACCCTATTCCATCATTGGAAGAACTAGATAGAAATACCATATTGTACTTAATTTTCTTTGTAAAATTCAAGCATCATATAAGCAATTTCTGAACTTGGCTGTCCTTAGACCCAGTGAAAAGGTGGCTGATGAAAAATGCTTACTGTGCACAATTACTGTAATATTGGGACAGACTGTAAAAACTTCAGCATTACTTAGACACACCAAAACTCAGCATTCCTATTCAGGTGTCGTGTGTTTCAGCACCTGAGGTTTGAACTGGACCTGTTGGTCTCTGCAGTACACATTAAACCTGCTCTTCTATGTTATCTGCACATGTGGTATAAAGCACAGTTCATTCTTGATACTCCGTATTGTCTGTACAGTTGGTGTTTTTCTAATCAGTTACTGTATAATGGCAGTTTTTTGGTAATATTAAAAACAAGCCATCTAATTTCATAGGCAAATTGTTTTATTTGGAAACTTTGGAAAATTGGTTTTACTTAAGCTGGCCTCTTCAAAAGGAAAGGGGGTTGTTAAAGCTTGTAATGTAGCAACTTTGTCAGCTCACCGTTACCTGCCTTGGAGGTAAGCTCCTCCAAACAAGCTGGAGGGGGGCTTTGGATATCCTTTTGAAAACAGAACCCCGACTTCATGAGGAACGAAATGCAGTAACTCCCAGATAGCATAGTCAGCATGGGTCTTTCAGAGCTGTTAGTTGAGTTCAGAGTGGTCTTGCTTGGCCTAAGCATATTCCTATAGGGCCATCTTTACCCCAGGTCTGATATATTTGCTGTGTTCTATTGACGACGGATATCTAATAAATTAGCCTCATTTATAAAATTCAATTTTTTAATTAATATTTTTAGGTGAGGACTTAGAAGACCAGCTTTTATAGCCGCTGGTGGTGGTTATTTCTCTGGAGACTTTTCTAGGAGTCTTTCTCTCTAATGTGTTTGTATATTGAATGATTTAAGTAGATTTTTTTGTTGTTTTCAATTTCTACTTTATAAAGCAGTTGCTACATATAAAATTTAAAGAAGGTTGAAGGTGTTGTGGTTTAACCCGGCTGGCAGCTAAACACCACACGGCCGTTCGCTCACCCTCCCCCCTCCCTCTCTGGGATGGGGGAGAGAAATGGGAAAGTGAAGCCTGTGGGTTGAGATAATGACAGTTTATTAAGATATAAAATAATAATAATAGTAATGTATACAAACAAGTGATGCACAATGCAATTACTCACCACCTGCTGACCGATGCCCAGCCCAACCCCGAGCAGCCGGCCCCCCACCCCGGCTAGCTACCCCTATATATTGTTTAGCATGACGTCAGATGGTATGGAATAGCCCTTTGGCCAGTTTGGGTCAGCTGTCCTGGGTCTGTCCCCTCCCAGCTCTTGCTGCACCCCCAGCCTGCCTGCTGGCAGAACAGAGCGAGAAGCTGAAAAGTCCTTGGCTTAGTGTAAGCACTGCTCTGCAGCAAGTAAAACATCAGCATGTTATCAGCACTCTTCTCATCCTAATCCAAAACATAGCACCCTACCAGCTACTAGGAGGAAACATAACTCTGTCCTAACTGAAACCAGGACAGAAGGGTAGTTGACGGGCGCAAAATGAATGACTGATGGAGAACGACCATGAAGTAAACTTAACCTGCATTAAAAGGAATTTAGATGTTAATAGTAACTAACGTCTAACATTAACTAGACTAACAGTTATATGAAGTTTTATTCATTCAATGATAACTAACTTGAAATAAGCAGAAAATTCACAAGACTTACTGTGCTCAAGTGTTCCTGTGGGATAAGGAACATCTCGATCCAGCTCCAAAGCTTTCCAGGTTTTGTTCTTCTGGGTCAGGAGGAAATAAAGCTGTGATACTTTGTACCACAGAAATTAATAAGAATCAGATTCTTCAAATAGTTTTTTTTCCTGCGGTTTTCTTTCTCATCATAGATGTGCTACTGACCAATTTCTCTTGTACTTGTCTAATGAAACAGGTACAAGAACATTTTTGAGGTATTTTACTGTTGCCATATTACTTACATATTTACCTCGGTTTTATTTCTGTGGCTAACCAGTTTGTTAAAAAGCTTTTACTGCCTGAATTGCCAATGAGAAGAAAGCTGCTTTTCATTCCTGATGTCTCTCAGACACAACTTGAACTTGACTGCTTACACTGTAGTGATGCACATATATAGCCTTTGACTTATTTTTTTCCCTTTCTTTAGCCAAGAAGACTGGAAAGGTGATCATTATTGGTTCTGGAGTCTCAGGGTTGGCAGCAGCTCGCCAGTTGCAGAGTTTTGGGATGGATGTCACAGTTCTGGAAGCCAGGGTATAAATATCTGTGCTATTTTACTTTTATAACGAAATTTAAGCAGTAACTACATTTGGCGCTACCATAAGACTAAGTATTCCAGCAGCATGGCTGAGAATGGGTAAACTCATTTCTTGCAGACAGATGGAAGGTATGGGAGTACTAAACTTGTCTCACTAGAGAACAAGTGTATATGTTCTCATTAGGAGTTGACTAATGCTTTGTCAGGAGAGAACTGTATAGTCAGGTGCTAGTGCCATATGCTTACCACCAGTAATATCTGGAATCTTCTTCCTTTGGTGATTAAGAACTGATTTTTTTTAATTGGAAAGTAGAATGCAAATCTGTATTTCAAGAACTTGCCCATAAAATACAATCATTTTTTTGGAATTGCATTATGTAGTTAGGTGGGATTATTTATTGCACTGTTCATGTAATCATTCATTCATTCTTTCCTTGTTTATTACTGCATGCTTAACGTAAGTTGTGAAATTATATAGAGCTAGATTTGCCTGAGGTATGAACTGGCTGATTATTCTTTCAGTAATAATGTACCTTTTATAACTAGCTCTAAGTAGAATCTCATTGACTTACTCTTTTCATATCTAATCAACTAGAAACAGTTTAATACTAATTTTAAATATTTGAAACCATAGACTAATTACTTTGGAATTTATCTTAGTTTACTTCCTGACTTAATTTTGTTAATATGTTTGCTTGGGACACTTCTAGCACAGACTGTGTGAGGTTGTTTCTATGAGAGTAATGTGTCAGGCTTTTCTTTGTTTTGCTATCTACTGCTCTTATTCATAGATACCAAGAGCTGCAGGCTGTGTACTTCCCAGGTTGCATACCACTAAAGCAAAGGAGAACACGACAGTCTATTTAGGTGTCTCTTGCACACTTGAATGCATCGTGGTTTTGTGTTTTGTTTCTTAAGATGGAAGATAGGAATCTGTGCTGTAATTTGGGTTTTGTTTTGTGCATCTGATGACGTTTTTTTTATGACCAGTACATAAATTTGGCAGAAGGATATTTTAGAGAAACTCAAAATATTTTTGAATTATTTTTGCTCCTTTTTTTTTTTAAAGGCTGTTTGGTGTTTTCATGCATTAAGATTTCAATGATTTGGGGGTAACTTCCTTGTGTCCACTCATTTTCTGTAACTTTCAGACTACCAGTAATGTTTACATGCTTCTGAATTTCTGATTTTTTACAAAAAATCAGAATTTACAGTATCATATGAATTAGTAGCTGTATGGGATATTTGTTCCCAGTTAATTGATTTTTGTCAGATAACATCCTACAAGCTGGACTGAGCATAGGAAAAGAAGGCCTTTTGCTTTTTCTTTCTAAGTTTACTGTGGTAGGAACAGAAGTGTCATTCTTTAGTCAATGTGCCAAGAATAAAACCCTTTTTTTTCCCTGCTTCTAAAATGGTCTGTTGATTTGTAGTTGTCTTGGTTTATAGCTGGCTCTTTGGCAGAAAATAAATAAGAAAAATTGTCAGATGCTGTTCCTAACCCTTAAATTTAGTTGTCAGGCACACTTAAATCATTTCTAGGGTAGCTATTGGGATTTGTGGTAGGAAGAGGAGGGAGGAACTGTAGTACGTAACTTAAATCCTTCATTGCCAATGGATAGATTTTCTTAGAATCACAATAAGTCTAGCTGTACACGTCAGTGTGGACTTCTCTTAAATTTTTGATGCAACTTCAGCATTTTATCTGTTAACTCAGGCAAATTAATTGAGGTCAAGTATTCATTTGCAGAGCTTCTTTTAAAAAAATAATCTGTTCTGTCTATTGAACCTTTGGCTGTGAGAATGTTTAGTGCATGTTCTTTAGACGCTTGTGATGACTTAAGATGAATTTGCTGAATGTGTTACCAGGGTTTTAATATATTGTGCTTTTTAAAAGGACCGAGTAGGAGGAAGAGTTGCTACATTTCGCAAAGGGAACTATGTAGCTGATCTAGGAGCAATGGTGGTAACGGGACTTGGTGAGTTTTTCAAAGTAACCAGGGGGATGCGGAGGAAATCTGCAGGTCAAGATGCTACAAATCTGAAGTCTTACGC
This sequence comes from Stictonetta naevosa, assembly GCA_011074415.1. Lineage (NCBI taxonomy): Eukaryota > Metazoa > Chordata > Aves > Anseriformes > Anatidae > Stictonetta > Stictonetta naevosa. Next base: position 123,470 of record CM021719.1, read on the forward strand.
TGTTTCAATTACTAGCCAAAATAATTGTGTTTCTTAACACCAGAACTAGATGTTCTTGTTTGACCTCTTTGGCACTTAGTATTTTCCATCAGTGATTTTTCATAATAAATGTGAGCTCGCGTCAGAAGTTGGGATTTTTATTTGGTGCCCTAGGTTTGATTGGTCACTGAAGTTGTGCAGGTGCTTGTTATGTCATTAAGCTGTTGTAAAAGCATTTTATTTGGTTTGCTTGTGCTTAGTGGAATTCTTTCCTCTTTCCTTGGCTTGCTATCCTTTTGTGTGTCTGTTCCTTTGCCTAGTTCATATAAGATGGTATCTCCATTGGGTACACTGCACTTAATGGGCAAGTCTTTCTAAAGCTTCTGTACTCAGCTGCCACTGGCCTCTGAGCTGAGGTCCAAGGACTGAATTGCTAGGTAACCTACCTGTCTTGTAGTTAAGTCTGTATTAAATTGCATACAGAAACCGTTTCCAGAGTATTTAATTTGTACACTCATGGTAAAACAGATTTAAGGTTTCCTAGTGAAAGACTAATATTTTTATATTTACTTCATCATGAGTGTTTCCTTCCCAAAAGAATCTATCCTTAGTCCTGAACTTGAATCAAATCTTGCTGTACTGAAGGAGATAGCAGATAGTTTGAAGGGCATCCTTCATGTTTCTGAATGTGGAAGGGAGGGATGACTACTAAAAAAGTTAAAATTCAGGAAGGCAAAAGACTGAAGTTGTGGGATATGTTCTCTTTTTGTTTGTTTTCTTTAGCAAGTAAACTGTGGAAAAACTATTTTTTTTAGTTCACCAAGTACCTTCTAGGTCACTGAATTTGAAACACTTGAACTTACTGAACCTACTTCAAAACATTGTTTTGCTTGTCTGGTTGCATCTCTAATGACAAGAAGGTATTAGAGTGGCTTAAAAAATTCCCTGTGGGTTGAACTAATGTTCCAGACTGGTCAGTTTGCAGAATCAGAGAACGTTGCAAAGCTAACTTTGCAAAGCTTTTCACAAAGGTTTGCTTTGTAATATAAATCCATGTCACTTCTTCTCCCCTGTATGCCATTTCCTCTTTGTGTCAGTGCTTTCCCTATCCTCAGACATATTTACAGGCTTTGATGCTTAGTGATTTCTGCATTCCTCATGTTTCTACATGGAATCTCTTAGATTTTCTAATATTTTTATTTACACATCTTCTGGGTAGAGTTGGTGTGCATGGTTCATCTTCATATATTGTATTTACTAGTGTTGCTTGCTGATGTTCCACTATGTTTTTAGGGACTGAATTCATAATGTTACATGTCAGCAGACTCATAAAGCTCCTGAATTTACTGTGCAATTGCAGAAACTTTCCTTTGCTCTTCAAACACTCTGTGGACGTTTTGAAAACATGCTTATAGCTATAAACTCTTGATCTTGCAAAGGTTGCTGCCACCCACTTTTATAGTCAACATGTTCACAATTGTCCCTTAAGTGTTGGTGGGCAGGTGTTTTTTTCATTTTAAAATAGCTTATAGTGTGATTTTTTCTTTAATTATTTAATTAAATACAGACTTTTCAGAAGTACTCTAACTATACTAAATGTTTTCCAGGAGGAAATCCCATGGCTGTAGTCAGCAAACAAGTGAATATGGAATTGGCTAAGATCAAACAAAAATGCCCACTTTATGAAGCAAATGGACAAGCTGTAAGTCTGATACTATTTTCATAAATCTCTTAAAAATAAATAGCATCTCAAATGTATTTGTTTTCTGCCTACTGATCAAGCATGAGATAGCTTCCAGGAAGAGGGGGAGTTAGTAATGAAAGCATGTGCCCCTCTTGAGGCAGTATAGCAGTACTTCAGCGTATCTGCACTTGTTTTTCTAAAAGCTGTTTTTTCAGGTGAGTTTTTAACTTTCAGATTTCAGAGACTTTGTGGAAACCAAACTCCTGTTTGTTTCTCCCTCCCAGTCCAATTACTTCATTTCCTTATGCAGTTGTCTGTCCCTCTCTTCCTTGAAACAGTTGTCTGCTGTACTGGGCCTCTACCTTTTCACAGAATCACAGAATTGTTTAGGTTAGAGTGAATCTCTAGAGGTCATCTGGTCCAACCCTTCTGCTCAGGCAGGACCACTTAGAGCCACTTGACCAGAACCATGTCCAGACAACTTTTGAATATTTCCAAGGATGGAGGCTCTACAACCTCTCTGGGCAACGTTTTATGGTGCTCTATCACCTACACAGTATGGAAGTGTTCAGACAAACTCTTGTGCTCCGGTTTGTACCTATTGCCTCTTGTCCTGGCACTGGTCACCACTGAAAAGAGCTTGGCTCTGTCCTCCTTGCACCTTCCTTTCTGGTATTTATAGACATCGATAAGATCTCCCCGAGCCTTTTCTTCACTAGGCTGAAAAGTTCCAGGTCTTTCAGCCTTTCCTGCCTTTCCTCATAGGAATCATAGAATGTCCCAGGTTGGAAGGGACCCACAAGGATCATCGAGTCCAACTCCTGGCTCTGTATAGGTCTACCCAAAAATTCAGACCATATGTCAGAGATCGTAGTCCAAATGCTTCTGAAACTGACAGGCTTGGTGCTGTGACTGTGTCCCTGGGGAGCCTGTTCAGTTGCGCGACCACCCTCTGGGTGAAGTGCCTTTTCCTGATATCCAAACTGAAACTACACTGTCACAACTTGACTTCATTCCCTCAGGTTCTATCGCTGGTCACCAGAGAGAATAGATTGGCACCTGCCCCTCCACTCCTCCTCATGAGGAAGCTGTAGACTGCGATGAGGTTTCCCCTCAGCCACCTCTTTTCCAGGCTGAACAAGCCAAGTGACCTCAGCTGCTCCTTGTAAGTCTTCCCCTCTAGGGCCTTCACCATCTTTGTAGCCTTAGGATAGATTCTCTAGTCCCTTAATCATCTTTGTAGCCATTCACTGGCTTCTGTCCACTGTCTCCATGTCTTTCTTGTACTGGGAGGTCCAGAACAGGACATACTACCTCCAGGTGAGACCTCAGCAGTGCTGAATACGACATAACTTCCCTTGACCTGCTAGCAATGCTTTGGCTGGTGCAGCCCAGGTTGTTATATAAAGATAGCCTTCTTTCTATTGCTGGCTCATGTTCAAATTGGTGTTCACCAGGAACCCCTATATTCTTTTCTGCCAAGCTGCTTTCCTGCTCAGCAGCCCCAAGCATGTCCTTGTACCTGGGGTTGTTCATCCCCAAGTGCAGGACTTTGTACTTCTCCTTGCTGAACTTTGTGAAGTTTCTATTAGCCCATTTTTCCAGCTTGTCAAGGACCTTCTGGATGGCAGCATGACTCTATGGTGTATCAGCCGTTCTTAGTTTTGTATCATCTGCAAACTTGCTGAAGGTATGTATGCTCTGCCCTGTCATTAATGACAATTGAACATAACTGGACCTGCTAGTTACTGGCCTACAACTAGACTGAGCCACTGATCACAACACTCTAGGCCTAGCCATTCAGCCAGTTTTTAACTCACATCCATGTCTGCCTGTCCAACCCATAGATCAACAGCTTGTCTATGAGTATATTATGGGAGACCTGAAGCGCACGTAGAGACTAACATCTGCTCTTCTTTCATCTATCAGGCTAGTCATTTCATTGTAGAAGTTTATCAAGTTGGTCAGGCATGACTTCCCCTTAATGGATCCATGTTTGACTACTCCTGGTATCTATCTTGTTCTTTGTGTGCCTGGAAATGGTTTACAGGATTAACTACTGGGTGTCTGTATCTCACATTGTGATGACTCACTGTTTATACCTGATGGCCCTGCGTGGCTTAGAGTTGGGTGGACTAGTTTCATTGTTTGTAGGCACATCTGGCTTCTCAGTGTTGGTCGTGTTGAACCTGTTTTGTACTTGTAAGCCCTTAGGTGGTGCAGGTGTCTTCCATTTGGTGCCAAAAGTCACCAGTTTCCATCCTTCATTTTCAGAGTTTATGCTTACTTCAACAATGGGCACAACACTGTCAGGGTCTTTCATGCAGTTGGGGTCACAGGCTTTTCAAGCAGTAACAGAGAAGATCCTGTTTACTTATATTTCTTTTTTCTCTGAATACTGTGCAGCCTGCTTTCTTCCTCTGGTTAATCTTTCTGCTTGACAGCATAGCTTCACCAAAATGGCACATCTTCTGCAGGACAGGGCTATCTTTCCTTCTCTCAGGGAGAGGCCCCAGGCATTCCCTGCACTCAGGGACCTGGAGGGCTGCATCTGCCATCTGAAGCTCTGTCTGTGTTGAAGTCTTCACCATATCAGGCATAGCTCCTCTGACGCTTGTGGGTGGAATGGTCTGCACCATGTTACCACCATATCTGAAACCACCACAGAGATACATATTCAGCTGTGGGCCCTGTTCTGCACAAGCTGCTGCGTTTGTTGGCTGTTTCTGCACTTTTGCTGCTACTACTGTTTTTCCCTGAAATAAGTCCATTCTGGCTGTTCTACTTATCTCTTGAATTATAAAGAAATGACTAACCACTGCCAGCTAGTTGAATGCATGCAACAGTTCAGTAATAGTATTCTTGAACTGGGATTCACATCTTAATTAGCTTTTTTCTGTCCTCTGTAATGCCTGGCTCCATGAACTTGTATACATCTGGCTCACTTAAGTTGTACCTAATTTGTTTTTTCTCTACTATTGATCTTCTCCCTTCACACACTGCTGCTAGGAAGAGAGACTTTGAAGGCCTGGGAGCAGAACTTTAATCATGATTACTGAGACAGAGAAATTGAATACTTTGGTCTCTTCCATGTCCATTACCACAAGATTCCTACTAGGTTCAGCAGTAGGTCTTTGTAATCCTTGATACTTTTTGTTTTTGCTGCTGCTATGTCTGAGCTCTTTCGCTTAACATATCCGTTTTGACTGTGGCTCATTTCTGTTTTTTTGTCATGCTATCTCTGCATGCTTGGGCAATGATTCCTCATTCCTTACAGATGGCATGTGTTGTTAAAATAGATTCTTAAGCTCGAGCTTGGAAGATGGAGCTTTAAATGATCGTCACAATTACCATCAGTTTCTTGAAACTGGGGCTCTAATTTTAAGTTTCCGTCTTGAGGAGAATTGCCCTATACCTCTCTATCCAGTAAGGATGTTATGAAAGGGACTGTTGCTGAACTCACCTGCCAATAAGAAAATCTTTGTGTGTCCATACATTGGTTTGATTTCATTATAGAAGAGAAGTTGGTTATGGTCATCATTTGCCAGCTCTTCTTGTAGCTCTTTGGTCAGACATCCTGGCAAAGTGCTTTTATGTTGTACAGTCCTCGGTGTCTGGCCATCTGAAAGAGCTAAGTGTATTAAATTTATTTTTACAAGTGCCGTTCTGAGCCACTTTTTTGTTATATTCTTGAAGGTTCACCCTACTTAAGGACAAGTCATATGTTCATACAGTGGTGCCCAGAAGAAAGGTATCTGCACTCAGCCTTGCTCATTCCCCTGATTTGAGGAATGGTAACATTTTGAATTTTAGGTATGAGGTGGTGTGAATTTAGACTGCACTAGAGAAAGTAATATGTTATTGTTGTGGTTTCTGTTAAAATGTTCTCTACTGCTCCAGTGTCCTGTCTGGGACAGGCTGAGAGGTTCTGTGACCTATATTTTCTCTCCTTACCTGTGAATAGGTTATCACAAGCTTTCTTTTTTGACTCCTAGGTTCCAAAAGAGAAAGATGAAATGGTGGAGCAAGAATTCAATCGTCTGTTGGAAGCCACCTCCTATCTCAGTCATCAGCTGGATTTTAATGTTCTCAATAATAAGCCTGTCTCCCTAGGTCAGGCTCTGGAGGTTGTCATACAGTAAGTGACTTTGTTCTTCACAGTAGAATTTCCTATTTTACAGAGGATTGTCCAAAAGAAATATGAAATAATAGTGGTGCTACTAGTTGTTTGGCTGCTTCTAGGTTCTTGTTTACATGTTTCTTGTTTAAAGTAGCAAACATGTTGTTAGAAAGCTTCCTGACAGTCACTAGTACAGTAACTGATAGTAGATAACAGACTTAATATGCATTGGTATACTTACTACCTACTTACTAGGCCTGGAGTGTCTTCCCTGTGAGGAAAGACTGAGAGACCTGAGTCTGTTCAGCCTTGAGAAAAGAAGACTGAGAGGGGATCTTATTAATGTTTACAAATATCTGAAGCGTGGGAGACAGAGGGATTTGGCCAACCTCTTTTCAGTGGTTTGTGGGGACAGGACAAGGGGCAATGGGTAAAAAATGGAGCACAGGAAGTTCCGCAACAACATGTGAAAGAACTTCTTCACAGTAAGGGTGGTGGAGCACTGGGACAGGCTGCCCAGGGGGGTTGTGGAATCTCCTTCTCTGGAGATACTCAAGGCCTCTCTGGATGCCTACCTGGGCAACCTGCTCTAGGGAACCCCTGCTTTGGCAGGGGGGTTGGTCCCAATGATCTCTTAAGGTCCCTTCCAACCCCTACAATTTTGTGATTCTGTGATACTCCAACTGAAAGGTAATGACATCAATAATATGCTTTTTAGTAACATCAGGAAACTTCAGGCTTGTGTTTTAGCCAGTCAAGTATTTATTTACAGAAATTTTTATGAATTTTCTAGTTCCTGTACTATTATTTACATAAAATATCTTATATGCTTGTATGCATTACACCCATGAGATTATAATAATGAGCTTTCTTAATACTGCTAGGATTTTATACTGAGCTGACTCTTGCTTTTTGTCTATTGTAGATTGCAGGAGAAACATGTGAAGGATGAGCAGATTGAACATTGGAAAAAGATTGTGAAAACACAGGAGGAATTGAAAGATCTTCTTAACAAGGTCAGGTTTTGTTCAGTGACGATGATTAGAACAGGAAGCTAGCTCTATCTTCCTCTAATGGTGGCAAAATGTTCCAAAACAAACATGAACAATAAAAAACAGATGCTATTAATGCTGTTGTTAAAAATATCTGTTCATTTAAGGCCTGCCTGGAAGCACTGTTATGACAAAGGAGCACCAGAAACTTTTTAAATTCATGGTGCATTTCTAACCTTCAAATTTTTTTTATCTTCCCTTTCAGAAATAATTGGGGCAAGTACCTAACTTTTTACATAAAAGAGCAATAAGTACTGCAAAAAAATCTCTTAAAGGAATTCGTTTAAGTAGAGAGCTAACATAAAAGTTCAGTAGTTTTCTCTTTGTGTGAGAGGATTTTGTCCCCATATGTAAAGTGGAGCATGTGTTTGAGCAGAAAACTGTAAAATGCCAATCTGGGAAAAGAAAGGGAGAAGACAGACATGATCAGTGTTGTGTCCAATCTTCCTTTAGAGATGTTGATAATGACTAAGGCTCTTGGAGGGGGGGCAGGGGGAATAGTATTTTAAAAAGTTTACTTTGCTTACCAGTAGGAATAACTGTGAAAACACTTTGAAACTTAAGTGCTTGGAGGAGAGGACAATCAAATCTGATTTGTGGTGTAGAAACACTGTTTAGGCCATCTCTGGAGTCCTACTTAGAATGTTTTTGATTATAGTAGGTAGGATCTTCTCCACGGAAGTTTCTCAAATGAAGTACATTTGAGGACAGCTGACCTTATTTTTCATTTGCAAGGCGTTTTGTTAGAAGTCGGTGATGTTGGGTTTAAGCATGTTATTTTGAGGCTGCTGGTATCTATTTTGGCTTTGTGGAGGTAGAATTGCATATAGGTAACATCTGAAAATCTGTGGTATAATGGCATACTTTGAGATGAATATCCATTTTACACAGTAACTCATGAAATCTACCTATTCTCCTTATTTTCTTTTTCCCTTTTCTTACTACACCTTAAAAAGATGGTGAATTTAAAAGAGAAGATTAAAGAACTCCATCAGCAGTACAAGGAAGCATCAGAAGTGAAGCCACCTCGGGATATTACAGCAGAGTTCCTTGTGAAAAGTAAACACAGAGATTTGACTGCGCTTTGCAAGGTAAAGAATGATGTACGTGCGGGATTTAATCATAAAATCAGAGTCATAGAATATCCTGAGTTGGAAGGGACCCACAAGGATCATTGAGTCCAACTCCTGGCTCCATACAGAATCACCCAGAAATCAAACCATATGTCAGAGAGCGTTGTCCAAATACTTCTTGAACTTTGACAGGCTTGGTGCTGTGACTACTCCCTGGGGAGCCTGTGTGAGTGTGCAACCACCCTCTCAGTAAAGAACCTTTTCCTATTTCCTAATAACCAACCTGAACCTCCCCTGTCACAGCTCCATGCCATTTGTTCCCTTGGGTCCTATTGCTGGTCACCAGAGAGAAGAGATCAGCACCTGCCTCTCCCCTCCCCCTTGTGAGGGAACTGTAGGCTGCATTGAGATCTGCCCTCAGACTCCTCTCCTCCATGCTGAGCAAATCAAGTGATTTCATCCACTCCTTATACATCTTGCCCTCGAGACCCTTCATCTTGGTAGCCCTCCTTTGGACGCTCTATCTAAAACTGCACACAGTACTCAAGGTGAGGCCACAACAGAGCAGAGCAGGACAATCCCTTCCCTTGACCTGCTAGCAGTGCTGTGCCTTATGCTCCGCAGGATACAGTTGGCCCTTTTGGTTGCCAGGACATGCTGCTGACTCAGATTTAACTTGCCATCAAGCTGAATCCTAAGATTCCTTTCCCCAAGCCTTTTGTCCCCAAGTCTGTGCATATAGCCAGGGGTTGCCCCTTCCCAGGTGGAAAATCAGCTCTTGCTCTTGTTAAAATTCATGAGGTTAGTGATTTCCTAGCCCTCTAACTTGTCAAAATCTTTCTGCAAGAGCTCTCTACCCTCAAGGGAGTCAACAGCTCCTCCTAATTTAATGTTGTCTGAACACTTAAGTCAGTGGTCTCTGAAGACTTCAGCAACCAACTCACATTATCCGATATAAATGCTCACTCAGACACAGCACTCTCAGAGAATGTAATAGGGCATAACTCTGGGTTATAATACTGATAATAACACTGTATTTAATATCTTAGTTATCTATCCTTTGTGTTCTTGGCGGAGAGCATTCACATTTTGAAGGCTCAGTTTTATGTATCCATCTATGCTGGATCACATCAGAGAGCATTTAACATGTTGAAGGCTAAGTTTTAGGTCAGACTTGATTGTAAGTACTACTTGGTCCCACAGTAGTCTGGAAATAAAATCTGTATTTGAAGAGAGATGCTCTTTCTCTAAGATGAAAAAGGTGGTTTCCTGAGTAAAGGTCTTCTCTCTATCCAAAGACTTTACACAGCTCTATCTTGACAAGCCAAGTGTGTGTGTGCTTTAAAAGGAAGCCCTAGAAAGAATCTATGGTGAAGACACTCTGTTAACCTAGGTCAGATGGAATCAAAGATCATTTTTCAGCTGCTACTTCATTAGAAAATAAAAACCTTTACTTGGAGTCCAAATGTGTTTGGGCTATTCCATAGTCTTGTGGATATTTCTTTTCAAGTCTATTTCTTGTCAGCTAGAAGAGTATAGCAGATCTTTTTCAACTGCTAATACAATCCAGAGCATTTATCAATGTCACATGATGCACTGAAAATTCAAAATGGCTTCAATTGGAAAGAAGATAATTCAGGTATTTACTGAGCTTTTAGTAAAGACCTCCCCCTTCTGTCCCTGCCCCACCTATGTCAATAAAGAAAAGTACTAGTAAGTCTGTTGTACAAGATTGGAGTGTTTTTGTTTTGCCTTCTGGCTAGGCCCTGAGTAAGTGGGGATCTAGGTACTTATATAGTGAAATTGAGAGAAGACTCCTACATTACTTTGCAGTTTTTTTCATGATTTAAAAAAAAAAAGTGAGGAAAGTATTGGTTTTATAATCTGGAAAATGGGCTCAGTTTGTAAAACAAAGTAAGGTAGCACCTGTCTGTACTTCATCTGTAACCCCTGATCAGTATGTATACAATGTGTGTATTGTCAAAACATACTTTTAATTACAAATAAGTACATCATTCCCCCCTGCCCCTTGCTTATTTTCATGCTTTCTTAGTGTTGAGTAGTGTGTCAACTATGTGAAAAGTAACAAAGTAAATAGCATCCTGTCCTGTTCTGAGAAAGTATACTCTAATTAGCGAATCTCATTAAATATACTTCATTCACTAAGTACTGATTAGCTATTTTTCATCTTGCTTTGACCAGCAAAGCTTACTACTGCATTTTGGTACTTCAAGTCTGTGTGGAGTAACCTATCTAGATTGTGTGGCCATACACCATGGCAAGTATGACTACATAAATATAGGATGGAGTTCCTTGACCTTTTCTTTGCTGTCGTTAAATGACTTATACGATGCAAATATTTTAAAATAGGATTCATATCTTCTCCATATATGAATGAAAAGTTCTAGGCTTCCAAGTCAGCCATTCATCCTGCTTCTTAAATACTTATTTTAGGCCGAGTGAAGTTTGTTCTTTCTGTCTCTCTTCTTAGCTAATAAAGGGAGATAGATAAGATTTTAAATTTAGCTGAGGAAACCCATTTTTATAGTGGGATGTTGAGATTGTATAGCATAACAACAAGTAGATTAAAAACACTACAAGAAACTGGAAGCAAGTTCTTTTTATGCTTCTTTTGCCCTCCCCCTCCTTTTTGTTTTTAGGAAAACATTTTTCTTTAGTTCTGGGATGTGCAAAATGACGCTGGCAAAAGGGCTCTTAAGAGAACGAATGTGTTCGAAGTAGGGAGCAAATAGAAAAATCTTGTTACAGTAAGATTGCTTCCTTTTATTTCTTTGTTTTTATTATCAAAAGGGTGAAGCCAAATACAACTCAAGGAATTTTAATACAAAAAAAAAAATCTGTAACCATTGACAGTAATTATTTTTGTATGTATTTTGAAGAAATGTTCTGATGCAGAAAACAGAACTTTATCCATGCAGTAGCTGATATGTTTTGTATTTGGCTGTTGGATGTTCCATGTAGATGTCTAGAAATGATAACCAGCCAGGTGCTCCAGCCTTCTAATCATCTATGTGGTCCTCCTCTGGACTCATTCTAATAGCTCCATGTCCTTCTTGTGCTGGGGGCCCCAGAGCTGAATGCAGTACTCCAAGTGGGTCTCATGAGAGCTGGGGAAGAGAATCCCCTCCCTTACCCTGCTGGCCATGCTTCTTTTGTTGGAGCCCAGGATTGCTCAACAGTTGCTGTGATGAGTAAAACAGTGTCATGGAAGATTAATTCATTGCTAATTGATAACAGAGTAGGGCAGTGAGAAGTAAAAACACGTTCCCTGCACTCCACTTCTTCCCCAGCTCTGCCTGGACTCCTGTCCATGGGCTGCAGATCTGGCCTAGTAGTCTGCTCCATTGGGTTGCAGGTGGACAACCTGCTCCACCATGGTCCTCTCCACAGGCTGCAGGGGAATTTCTGCTCTGGCACCTGGAGCATCTTCTGCCCTCCTTCACTGACCTTGGAGTCTGCAGGGCTGTTTCTTTCCATTTCTCATTCTTCTTTTCCAGATGCTGTTGCGCAGCAATCACTTCCTTTTGTAAATACTCTTTCTGAGACACAGCCAGTGTCTCCCAGTGGCTCAGCTCTTGTGCTCTTGCAGCACCTTGTGGAACTCTTCTCACAGAGGCCACCCATGCAGTCCCTTGCAACCAAAACTTTGGCATGTAATCCCAGTACAGAAAGAAAATGATTGATTTTATACAATTCTATTGTAGGTTGATTTGTTTGATGGAATTCTGGAGGAAAATTGAACTAGATCATGTCTTTGCTTTTTGTAAGGTTACATCTGCCTTGGAAAACTCTACATTTAATATTAACTATAGCCTTTTAATAGAGAAATAAGAATAGAAATAATACTGTGTAGTACGAAAGAGCTCACAGTACTGTAAGAACACTGAAAATTCTGTAACTATTACGGATCTTTATGTTCTTCAGATGTGAGCATGCTAAAATTTCAGGAATTTAAACACTACTTTTTTCTGCAGTGCAACATAAGTTTCTGCATAAGTGAACAGTAAAAGGGCAAAATAGGTGGATTAAACGTTGAAAAAATAAAGGACTTGATTTAGATTCTACTGAAGCCCATCGGTCTTCCACTTACGTCTCTTAAAATTAATCCAGTTTGATGCTACATGATGTCTCTAAGTCCTTTTGAATATGAAATGATTTTAATGTTAGCTTTTAATCCTATTTAGGAGTATGATGAGTTGTCAGAAACACAAGGAAAGCTGGAAGAGAAGCTACAAGAACTTGAAGCCAATCCACCAAGGTAAAGATATGAACCTTTATATAGCTTTATATATAAATATATATAAATATATATAATATATATATTATATTCTTATGTATATTTATATATGTAAAATTTTTATTTATATATATTAATATATATAATGTTTAGGTTTTTGTTTGTTTTTTACTTCACAGTATATTTTTTTAAAAAGCCATGTTTTTCTTTTAATTGTGGTACCTTGCACAAACATGAAGTATGAGTTCCCTCAATTTTAGAACTTGTCTTTCTTGGTTGTAGAAGTCATAGAATCATAGAATATCTTGAGTTGGAAGGGACCTATAAGGATCATCGAGTCCAACTCCTGGCATCACAGGTCTACGCAAAAATTCAGACCATATGACTAAGAGCACAGTCCAAACGCTTAAACTTTGACAGGCTAGATGCCATGACTACCTCCCTGGGGAACCTGTTTCAGTGTATGACAACCCTCTCAGTGAAGAACCTTTTCCTGATGTCCAGCCTGAACCTCCCCTGTTGCAGCTTGACACCATTCCCTTGGGTCCTATCACTGGTCACTAAAGAGAATAGATTGGCGCCTGCCCTTCCAATCCACTGTAGACCACGATGAGGTCTCTCCTCAGCCTCCTATGTTCCAGGCTAAACAGGCCAAGTGATCTCAGCTGCTTCTCGTAAGTCTTCCCCTCTAGGCCCTTCACCATCTTAGTAGCCCTCCTCTGGACACTCTCCAACAGTTTTACATCCTTATTGTACTGTGGTGCCCAGAACTGCACACAGTACTTGAGGTGAGGCCACACAGCGCATAGTAAAGTGGGACAATCACTTCCCTCGACCAACTAGCAATGCCATGCTTGATGCACCCCAGGATACGGTTGACCCTCCTGGCTGCCAGGGCACACTGCTGGCTCATATTCAGCTTGCTATCAACCAAAACCTGCAGATCCCTCTCTGTGGGGTTGTTCTCTAGTGTCCCATTGCCTGGTCTATACATGTGACTCAGGCCAAAAGAGGATGGTTCTTAGGATGTATTACAGCAGTAATCCTTGCTGTAACCAGTGCCTGATCTCAAGAAGCCTTTCAGATTTGAAATCCCTGTCAATGGTAGCATACCTACTCTGCTTATTTTGGCATACTGTGGCAGATTATAAGGATGGACGTTGCTCTGTATGACTATACTAGTTTTTTAGTCTTCTGTAGTTATGCTACTTAAGACACGATTTATTTAACAGTCTTTATTTCTGAAGTTATGTTTCTAGCTTCATTTAGCATGTAATATATGAGTCCTTCTTTGAAAATGTGATTTTGCGGTTTTTTGGCATTTTTAAAAATTTCTCAAAATTTCTTCAAAGTTCTCTAAAATTTTTGGCATTTTTAAAAATAAAGGGATTGAAACAAATTTTCAAAATGGTGTGTTTGCATTCTGCTCTGGTAAGCTAAATGTCTTTTATATTGTATTTTTTTTTTCCAGTGATGTCTATCTGTCTTCAAGAGACAGGCAAATACTTGACTGGCATTTTGCAAACCTAGAATTTGCGAATGCTACACCCCTCTCTACACTTTCACTGAAGCACTGGGACCAGGTAGCTAATTAATGCATTTGTTCAGTATTATACTAAAAACTTATGCTATATTTATTTCACTCTCATGGAAGTTCCTCTGTGTTAATGGTTCTAAACTCTTGAGTGATATGTGCTTCTATGTAGATACTGTTCCCTTACATGGCTGTTATTTGCTGATGAAATTCCAGGAAGCCTTTTATTAGTGCTGAAACATTCTATAATAATGTTGTCTCCTGAAAACTTCTATACTTATTACTTGACTAATAAAATAAGTTTTCAAATTTATCAGACTTACCCTTTGAAAGTTTTTATAGAAAACATTTTGCTATTGTTCGGAGTTGCTGATTGTCTGTTGAGTGATGTGATTTTGTTATAAATGCATGCTTTTATGCACCTTTGTTTCAGGATGACGACTTTGAATTCACAGGCAGTCACTTGACTGTGAGGAATGGATATTCCTGTGTGCCTGTAGCCTTAGCAGAAGGGTTGGATATTAAATTAAACACAGCAGTTCGACAGGTTCGCTATACAGCTTCAGGTACATGAAATTGCCTCCTGAAAGCTGCTCTGAGAAAGTATAATCATAGAAATTCAGTGCTTCTGGTTTGATCTTATAAAACCTTTCTATCGTATTTTAGGTTGGAAAAAGCCACACTTCTTGCTGCATTTAATTGTGTAGGAATCTTCTAGGGATTAATAAATCTTTAATGTTTTTTACTTGTTTCTGTGGCTGCTTTGAATCTGTCCTTTTCAGTTGGATTTACTGATACATAGTTCACTTTGTTAGGATTGAAGATTTTGGAGTAAGAGGTCTTGGACTGCTTAAGTCACCACAGGCTCTGATATTAGGAGTATAACTAAATATTAGATGGACTCAGATGAATGAAAGGAATACACCTTTTAATTATCCTTCAAAACACTGGGCTCAAGAAACTATCAGCTGGGAGAGTAACTCAGTGATAGGCTCGTTCTCTACTTGCTATTTAGTTATGCATATATTTTAATCTCATTTATTAGCCTAGATTAACCTTTAGCCTAGTTTGGCCATCCTTGGATACATTTTAAATTCTGCTCTTTGGTATTCAGCTATTTGGCCAGTAAGTTTAGTTGCCTAGAAGTTACGTAAAGGTTGTGTAATGCTGTCTCTGTAAGTGTTTTCTGATGTGGATGTGTTTTTACGGTAGTTTAATTTTTTTTTTAATTCTATGTTGAGACCTTTATAAGGCCTTTTACTTCCCAGCCTATTAAATGACTTTTTCTCTCCTTTTTCTAGGCTGTGAAGTGATAGCTGTAAATACCCGATCTACCAGCCAGACTTTCATTTATAAATGTGATGCCGTGCTATGCACTCTTCCCTTGGGAGTACTGAAACAGCAGCCTCCAGCAGTACAGTTTGTGCCGCCTCTTCCTGAGTGGAAAACTTCTGCAGTGCAGCGTATGGGATTTGGCAACCTCAACAAGGTCACTTGGTCATTGAGGGAACTGCAGGCAGACCAGGGCATGCAGCAGAAATGTTTATGGTGGATGAGAGGAAGGATGGATGAGAGGGAAGGATGTTTCTTCCACTCCTGTTTGCTAGACTTTTATGCTGAAAATTATTTGAAGATCTGTAAAGGACTTCTCTGTATCCTATATAATTTGTAAGCAGTTAAATTTTGCAAGTAGGTTGACATGGTACATATGTTGTAGTTTGCTGAACAGGTTATTAACTTAGGAAATGTGGTAAAGGTGTATGCTTCTATGTATTAAGCATATGCAGTATATATTCTCCAGATTTCCTTGACATTTCCAGTGATGCAAATCAGTTGATGTAATTGTCTTTATTTTTATTTTTTTCCCTGAGCTCCTAAGTCTTTTGATTCTTTGTTTATAGGTTGTGTTGTGTTTTGACCGTGTCTTCTGGGATCCAAGTGTCAATCTGTTTGGTCATGTTGGTAGCACCACCGCAAGCAGAGGAGAACTTTTCCTGTTTTGGAACCTGTACAAAGGTAGCTGTGATGCATTTCTACTTTTGCCAGTGTCTTATTTGTATGGTTTCAGATCTAGAAAGGAACAGTTATTAAGATGTTGTTAGTGTTTACATATGGATATGATGAGAAGGTAGTACTTCACAGAATCACAGGATAGTTTTTGTTTGAAAGGACCTTAAAGATCATATAATTCCAATCCCCATGCTGTGGGCAGGGACACCTTCCACTAGACCGGGTTGCTCAAAGCCCTGTCCAACCTGGCCTTGAACACATCCAGGGATGGATCATCCACAACTTCCCTGGGCAACCTGTTCCAGTGCCTCACCAACCTCATAGTAAAGAACTTCTTTCTGATGTGTAGTCTAAATCTGCCTTCCTTTCATTTGAAGCCATTACCCCTAGTTCTGTCATTACACTCTTTGATGAGGAGTCGTCGTTGTCCCACCCCCCACACTTTGCTGTAGACCTCCTTTAGGTTCTGGAAGGCTGATGTGAGGTCTCCCTGGAGCATTCTCTTCTCCAGGCTGAACAACCCTAACTCCCTCAGCCTGTCTTCATGTGAGAGGTGCTCCAGCCTCTTGATCATCTTTGTCACCTTCCTCTGATCTCATTCTAATAGCTCCATGTTCCCCTTGTGCTGGAGGCCACAGAGCTGAATGCAGTACTTGAGTGGTGGCCTCACCAAGGCTGAATACAGGGGGACAATCACTTCCTTAGTCCTGCTGAACACACTATTCCTAATACTAGACAGGATGTTGTTGGCCTTCTTGGCTACATGAGCATGCTACTGGCTCATACTCAACTGACTCTTCACCCATAGCCTCAGGTCCCTTTTCAGCTGGCAGCTTTGCAGTCACTCTTTCCCCACTGGGGGGTGTCACACTTGCTAGCTGCCAGTCAACTGGGACCTCCCCTGATAGCGAGGACTCTGCTGATAAATGATGGAAAGTGGCTTGGCGAGCACTTCTGCCACTTCCCTCACTACCCTCAGGTAGGTCCCATCTAGCCCCATAGGCTTGCGTACATCTAACTGGAGTAGCAGGTCTCCAACCATTTCTTTGTGGATTATGAGGGTTTCATTCTGCTCCCTGTCCTTATCTACCAGCTCAGTTGTCTGAGTACCTAGGAAACATCTAGTCTTGCTAAAGGCTGAGGCAAAGAAGTCATTAAGTATCTTGGCCTTTTCCTCATCTCTTGTCACTGTTTCCCCCCACATCAATAAAGGATGAAGATTCTCCTTAGTCCTTCTTTATTTATGTATTTATAAAAGCAGTTTTTGTCTTTGACAGTAATAACCAGATTGAGATCTAGTTGGGTTTTGGCCCTTCTATAATTTTCTCCCTGCACAGCCTCACAACATCGTTATAGTACTCCTGAGTGGCACACCCCTTCTTGTAAAGGCCATAAACCCACTTTTTCTTCCTGAGCTCTCGTCTCAGCTCCCTGTTTATCTAGGACTGTGGGTCTTCCATGCCAAATCATTTTTTGGTATGTGGGGATGGCCTGCTCCTATGTCTTTAGGTTTACTTACTTGAAGAGTGTCCAGCCATCCTAGACTCCTTTGCACTTCAGAACTGCCTCCCAAGAGACTCTGCCAACCAGCAGACTTTATCCTGTTAAGGAGGCTCTTCCAAAGTCAAAGGTGGCAAGCCTGCTCTCCTCCCTCCTCACTGTCTTCTGAATCTAGAACTGCACCATTTCATGATGACTGCAGCCAAGGCTGTCCCTGAGTTTCACATTTCCCCCCTAGCCCCTCGGTGAGAATGAGATTCAGCATAGCACCTCTCTTCATTGGCTCTTCTATTATTTAGATAAGGAAGTTGCTATCTGTGTATTTCAGGAATCTCCTGGATTGACTATGCCCTGCAGTGCAGTGTTGTCTTTCCAACAGAGAGCAGTGTGGCTGAAGTCACCCATGAGAACCAGGGCTTGTAAATGTGAGGTTGCTTCTATCTGTCTATCAAGGGCCTCATCTGCTTGATCTTCCTGATCAGGTGGGTAGCAGATCCCCACTACAATGTCACATGTCCCTCTCTTCCCCTTTATCCTGACCACAAACTCTCTGGCAGTTCCTCATCCATCTCCAGGCAGAGCTCCAGGCACTCCAGCTGCTCATTGACAGAGAGGGTGATGCTCCCCTCTTCACCTCCCGTGTCTGTTCTTCCTAAAGAGCCTGTATCCTTCTATCTTAACACTCCAGTCATAGGAGCCATCCCACCACATCTCTGTAGTGCCAGTGAGGTCAGAGCCCTGCAGGCACGTGTATATCTCTTAAATTCTCTTGTTTATTTCCCATGGTACGTGCAGTAGGACTACGTGCACATCAGACTGTGAGGAGCAGGATAGATTGAGGTTCCCCTCCTCAAGTTTAACCAGTAACCCTAGTTTAAAGCCCTCTTCACCAGCCTGGCAAGCCTGTGACCGAACATGCTCTTCCCCATCTCTGACAGGTGAACCTCATCAGCCCCCAGCAGACCAGGTTTCTCAAAGCGAGTCCCATGGTTTAGGTAGCTGAACCCCTGTCTGTGGCACCTGTCCTGCAACCATCTTGATTTGCCAGATCTGACTGGCTCTTTCAATCCCCACCTCTTTGACCTGTGCTTCTGAGTCCTTTACTGCTGCTCCTAGGGCTCTGTAATCCTTGACACTCCTCAGACTGCTCCTGGCTGCATCACTGGTGTCCATGTGAAACAGCAGCAGCAGATAATAGTCCTTAGGCTTCGTGAGGCTTGACAGTCTCTTGGTGACATCCCTGATACAAGCCCCTGGTAAGCAGCAGACTTCCCTCAAGAGTGGATGGGGTTGGCAGATGGGCATCTCTGTATCTCTCAGAAGAGAGTCTCCTGCTAGTATCACCTGTCACCTTTTCTTAGTAGGACTAATTATTACATGAGGAGCAGAGTGGGCTTCCTTACTCAGCTCAACCTTCCGTTCAATGAGTCTTTCCTTTACAGCCTGCAGAGGGGTGTAGTGGTTCTGTAGGGGCATCTCAGGCTTAGGGGGAAGCCTCTCCCTCCTGGTCCTTGTGGGTTACTAGCTTCCACTCTTCGGAGTTATTTGCCCCCTTCCTTTCTGTGAGAGTCGATGACGGAGTTTCGGGCTGTTTGGCTATAGGCTGTTGGTTCCCTGCAGTCTGTGCTAGCAGCCAGCTTTTGAGTTCGTCATCAACCTCCCTGATACTATGCAGCCTTGTCACTGACTCCTGCAGCTCAGCCACCTGCTGCAGGAGGTCATCCACCTGTTTTTCTGTAGGAAGACAAATGGAAGCAGAAAGCACCACTAACTTGCAAGCAGTTGCCTGGTAAATTAGGGCAGAACATGGTTTGCCAGTGCTGTGAATTCCAGGCTATTTCTGTTAAATTGTATTATTTCCCGTCAGGTCAGGTGGCTGAAATGGGAAAAATCAGTTACCCTTTCTTGTGGATAGGTAGATGGTAGTTAACATGATTGCACTGTGAAATACTGTTGTAGAACTGACTGAATTTGTGTAGGTGTAGTCATTTATTTCTAAATTTCTGTAGCCATAGTGTTTTGGGCAGAGACTACTTAAAACTACTAACACTGACAGAACAGATTAGAGAACAATTGTTTATCCAGAAACGAACAAAAAAAGCATAGGAGGCTCAAAGCGCATACATTATTAGTTCTGTGGAAGTTCTTTAAAGGGCTTTTGTCAGAAGATCATTTGAGAAAGGTTTAAAGACTAGGTGGCTTTATGGCAGGAATGGAGAGAAATTCAGGTGAAATGATAGCATGAATTTGTGCTGCTGTTTGGTGACCTGTTGTAGCTTACTCAGGAATTCTTCCAATAGTTTAAGTCTAGTTCAGGTTATGACCTCTCAGAAAACATGTAGCCTCAGGAATTCCTTCCATACACGTCCTGAAGCAGATGGCCTTTTTTCTTGGTGCCCCTTTTCTCCAGCATGCTGTTGGATTTGTTGTAAGTGTGTATACACACTTGAGATGGAGAAGAGCCTGGTACAAACCTCCAGACGGTATGGATCAGTGGAACTCTTGGCAGAAATGGTCAGTGTTTTCTGGAAGTGCAATGATGTTTCAGTCTTTGACTGTTTTCTTGACTAGTATTTCTGTTTTTCTTGGGGACATGAAAAAGATGAGGCACTTTCTCTTTCATAATCTCACAGTTACTCACTGATCTCAGGCTAAACCACACTTTCTGCTTGATGTTTGCTGACAAGGCTCATTGACTGCCATAAAGAGAAATCTTTTTCTGCAGCAGTGGCACATACTCATCATGCAAGAAGCTTTTCTGATCAACCCTTTGGTATTTTCAGCAAAATATTTACTATTCTTCTGCTGTAGCTTTCTACTTTTCTGTCACAGTTCTAAATTAATCCAAGTGACCTCATAGCAACATTTCAGATACGGTTAAATGCTTACAAGATAGGATATCATGCCTTACAGTTTCCTTAAATACACAATTTTTGTCAAAATATTTTTGGGTTGTCTGAATCCAGATTTTCATGAATGAATTCACTGGAAGATGCATTTTCAGTATGTAGTTGTTACAGCAAGAAAAAACTGACTAAACTGCTGAAGAGGTCAGAGATCTCATGTTACAAGTAGCAGTGTAGGAAAATCTTAATCGCTTAACTGGCAAAAACATTTTCCAAAGCCTGTGGATGATATGAAACCAGGTTTGTGCTTTTTTTCCTTCAATAGAGTTAATCTCTAAGATGAGCAATCCTGTCTTTCTTCTCTAACGAACTGCTTCTAGTCCCCAGAGGTCCTGAGTTTTGATGTGTCTTAATTGTAGCTTGATTAGTGCAATTTTCTTTGTAATAACAGCCCTACTAGTCTAATTTCTTCAAAGTTCCAAATGTTTCTGTTTCTAACCAGAAAATATTGGGTCTTCCAAACTGTATATCAGAACTAAACTTTTCGTTATGGAGGGGTAGCTTCATGGGAATGTGTACCAAGAGATCTCCGTATATACCAGGAGATGAGGAATTCACTAGTCGTTTTGGAAACTGTACAAAAGTTAAAGCCATGTTTTTAATAAGGACTTATCTTCCCACTTCAATATGCTTGACATCTGTTTTTGGGTGTAGTATTTCCTTTGCTAAACTTAGAGTTCCTAAGTGAGGAGAATGATCTGATGAGAACTGTGAGAGAGTTATTAACTGTGCTCATGTCTGTCATTTATTGTAAATGCATGTTTCTAGATATTGGGTTGTTTGATTAGCTCCAATAGTTCCTAAGATTTTCACTGAATTTGTGAATACCAAAAAATGTAATCTGAGTCTTAACCATAGCAAGCCAGAGATGATAATAGCCTCATCTATTAATTTGTTTGTGTATTCTGTAATTACAGTAACTCCCTTCACCACAGCATCACATTGGTAGCCAAGTTACTTGCTATCTGTCCTTCTGACTTCTGAATTCTTCTCAAAATTGCTGCTTTTATGGATATTGTGATGCTTTGCATAGTTTTGGCTCAATTTAGATTATTTTGAATGTACATTGGAAATCTAAATAATTTCTGAGTGAACTACTTATCCTGAAAATTTCACTGCTGTGCTGATATTAATCATTGCTAAAATTATTAATAGATTTTTTGGGTTTTTGTCAGATTGGTTGTAGAAAGTTATGTAAAACTAGTGATGCATTCCTAAAAGAAAATCTTTCTTCTGTGTGCTGTCTTTCCTAATAAGTGTGTTAATTTTTAATACATCAGTTGTCTTGATAATTCCAAATAGTACTGCAGTGTATATTCATTTATTTTCATCTTGATAAATTGACACGATGGGAGAAGATTGAGGACTGCTTCTGTTGGATTTGTTGTTATTTCTTAACCTAGTAACTTAGCTGCAGATGATGATCAGACTTGGCTGATGAAAACGTTATATTTCAATAATTCTTTTTTCTTCTCCACCACCTTTGTCTTCCCTGATTAGCACCAATTTTATTGGCCTTAGTAGCAGGAGAAGCCGCAGGGATTATGGAAAATATCAGCGATGATGTCATTGTTGGACGGTGTCTTGCCATCCTCAAAGGCATATTTGGCAGCAGCGCTGTGCCACAGGTTAGTACAGGTAGCTTTCTTTCACTGGGATTTTTATATACTACAGTAATATAAAAAGTATACAGTAACTTTAATACACCAACTGTTTTGGAACATTTGGTCTGTCATAGTTGGACTGCTTACTTACGGGTTTTTCATGTAAGGAGTAGATTCCCTTCATTTTCTTCATTGTAGAATAATTGAATATGGCTTTATCATCAGAGGGCTGGAGCACCACTCCTACCAAGAAAGTCAGAGAGCTAGGGCTGTTCAGCCTATAGAAGAGAAGGCTCTGGGGTGACCTCATTTCAACTTCTGGAGTGTGTCCAGAGAAGGGCTGTGAAGCTGGTGAAGGGTCTGGAACACACGTCTTAGGAGGAGTGTCTGAGGGATCTGGGGTTATTTAGTCTGGAGAAGAGGAAGCTCAGGGGAGACCTTATTGCTCTCTACCTGAAAGGAACTTGTGGGGAGCTGGGGGTCAGCCTCTTCTCGCAGATAACTAGCAATAGGACTAGAGGTAATGGCCTCAAGTTGCGTCAGGGGAGGTTCAGGTTGGAAATTAGGAGACATTTCTTCTGGTTAGGCAGAGTGGTTAGGCATTGGAACGGGTTGACAAGGGAGGTGGTAGAGTCACTGTCTCTGGGGGAGTTTAAGGAAAGGTTGGACGTGGTGTTTAGAGACATGGTTTAGTGGGTGATAGTGGTGGTAGGGGGATGGTTGGACCAGATGACCTTGGAGGTGTTTTCCACCTATAATGATTCTATGAGTCTGTAAATTCTCAGTACTTCAAGGGGACTTATAAAAAAGATGAAGAGTGACTCTTCACTCAATCAGATAATGACAGGACAAGGGGGAATGATTTTAAACTAAAAGAGGGGAGATTTAGATTAGATCTTAGGAGGAAATTCTTCAGAGGGTGGTGAGGCACTGGAAATTTGCCCAGAGAGGCTGTGGATGCCCCATCCATGGCATCCATGGGTTCAAGACCAGGTAAGATGAGGCCCTGAGTAATGTGATCTAGTGGGTGGCATACCTGCCCATGGCAGGGGGGTTGGAACTAGATGATCTTTGAAGGTCCCTTCCAACCCAAGCCATTCTGTGATCCTCAGCCTTTTACTGCTTTCTATATGATCATCAAATCTTTACAGCTAACTGTAAGAATGGATTCTTAGTGAATGAGTGGATCTCATATTTTGGAAGTGCTTAATCTGTTGATTTCTAAGTCTCAGACTGGAGAACACAAAACAGGAAAACTTCAGGCTTGCCTTCCAGATAAATCCACAGCTCCTTCTCTGAACCTTCTATTGACAATTTCACTTCTTAATGACATTTTTCTGTGACAGGAGCCAACAGTGAAGTGTTTTACAGCAGCTGCTTACTAGTAGGATTTTCAAATGAGAAAAAAAAAAATACTAAGAGCAGAGAAACAGATTCTGCAGGGGATAAATATCAAGTTCAGAGACAAAGACATCCATCTTCCATTAGACCAGGTTGTTCAAAGCCCATCCTGCCTGGCCTTGAACAATTCAAGGGATGATGGGGTATCACAACTTCCCTGGGCAGCCTGTTCTTCACTACCTTCATAGTAAAGAACTTCTTTCTAATATGTAATCTAAATTTACCCTCTTTTCATTTAAAGCCATTACCCCTACTCCTATCACTACCCTCTGAAGAGGAGTCCCTCCCCAGCTTTGATGTAGGCCAGTTTTAGGTATTAGAAGACCGCTGTAAGGTCTCCCCAGATCCTTCTCTTCTCCATGCTTTACAGCCCCAACTCCCTCAGCCTGTCTTCATGTGAGAGGTGCTCCAGCCCCTTGATAATCTTTGTTGCCCTTCTCTGGACTCGTTCTAATGGCTCCATGCACTTCCTCTGCTGGGAGCCCCAGAGCCGAGTGCAGTGTGGTCTCATGAGAGCAGAGCAGGGGGGACAATCCCCTCCCTTGCCCTGCTGGCCACGCTGCTTTTGATGCAGCCCAGGACATGGTTGGTTTTCTGGGCTGCAAGCACGTGTCTGGCTTATGTTGAGTTTCTCATCAACTAACACCCCAAAGTTCTTCTCCTCAGGGCTGCTCTGAATCCATTCTCTGCTCAGCCTGTATTCATGTTTGGGATTGCTCTGACCCAGATGCAGGACCTTGCACTTCACCTTATCATCCACAAACTTGCTGAGGCTGCACTCCATCCCACTGTCCGTGTCATTGACAAATGTGTTAAATAGTGCCAGTCCACTGAGGAGACCAGTGACAAGTGGTGTTCCATGCATACATCAGTCTGACTACAACTCTGAGTGTGACCATCCAGCCAACTCCTTATCCACTGAGTGGTCCATCTGTCAAATCCATGTCTCTCCAATTTAGAGACAAGCATGTTGTGCAGGATGGTATCAAATGTTTTACACAAGTGCAAGTAGATGTCTGTTTCTCTTGCCTTGTCCACCAATGCTGTAACCCTGTTGTAGAAGGCCACCAATTTGTCAGGCACAATTTGCCCTTAGTGAAGCCATGTGGGCTGTTTTCCATGTACCTTCGCACAGTTTTCAGGATAATCTATTTCATAATCTTGCCAGGCCTAGAATTGAGACTGGCTGGCCTGTAGTTTCCCAGGTTAGTTTCCCCCATCTATTCTTCATACGTGGGAACTTTTTCAACCTTGCTGTGCAGCTGAACCTTGCTGTGCATGCTTCATGTCCCCTGTAGAGTAGTAGTCTGGTTTTGTACCACCTCTATTATAGTAAGTATTTTATTCTCTAACCATCCTTCTCCCTATTCATAGGGAATCCTAATTACAGGACTTGCTTGTCAGGATAAAAATAATAGTTGACTGGCTTAGCATCTGACTCATACCCATACATGGGCGTGTGAACACGAACATCACAGTTAATGTTTGGCCTGCATGTCATCAGTCTCAGTACCGGGGAAGCAGTACTTTGGTATTTTCTTCCACAGCTGTCTGGGTTAGCCATACCTTCAAAACTTCCTCAGTGATTAAAATTTGTCTTGTTTTATTCCCTGAAAGACCGCAGTGCTTCATGTGATTACCAGAGAAACACATGAAGTGCATCAAAGTTTTCTGTCAAACATACATGCAATGACATGCAGTGCCGTCACAGTGGTCTCTTCTTGACAAGGAGGGAAATAATAAGTTCCTTTTATCAAGAAGCAGAGTCAATATGATGAGTCTGGCTCATCCGTCAATTTCCTAGCCTTTGGATGAAAAAGTTCTGTGTTGAGGAATTTTTTCAGTGAAGTTGTGAGACATTGGGAAATGTGGTCTCAAACCCCTAGTGCTGTCCAACACCTTAGAACAAGTCCACTTTCCAGAGAATCAGCAAGAGGCATCAAATACAGTCCAGCTGAGGTCAGCCTCAGAAGGATTATCTTCAATTTCCATGGTCCTGGAGACCTCCCCAGTCATTGCACATTATGGTCCAAGTCTGCTGGCCTTTGTCTGGTTTCTGGATAGCACCTTTGCTAGACAGAACTTTTTTCATCCTTTGTGGGAAGGTCTGGTCAAGCAGAAACAATTCCTTGAAAATCTTTGTGCAAGGAGGCAAGGTTCCTGTTTTGATGCTTCAATTTTTACAGTGTGTGATTCCTGTTAAAGCTCAGTTACATGTTTGAACAGGATCTGGGTTATTTGAAGCTTCTGACCCTTTGCTCTTCATGTTATGTTTGCAAGTTTATGAAGATGTGATGTCTCTTCTTGACTACTGTTACTACGTTAGGGGGATACTGTTTTGAGTCCTGGCTATGTTCACACTGTTGTATCTTTTGGTGGAATATTATTTCATCCTGGCTACAATCACGGTAAACTAGATGGATTTGAGGAAAAACAGATTTTTGTGCAGATGCCCCTTGTGCAGTCATTTTCCCAGTTAAGTTATGGACCTTGCACAGGCCTACGCCGTATTTCAGTTAGGAGAGAGATTCAAGAGAGCTGTGGCTGAGAGGAAGTAAATGAGTAGGAATTGTATTTTGTCCTTAGGTTGATAATGAGAAGAAACAGAGCATAGAGTACATAGGATGCATATACTGCTGACTACAAATTCTGAATTCCAGTGCAGAAGCCATTTGGAGCAGGTTCTGCTAATATATCTCAAGCATTAAAGCTGCTGACACCAAAGACAAATTATTTACCTTAGTATGAGTTATCATGGAATATAAATGTGGAGTTCCACTACTGATATTAGCTTATGGATGTTGTCTTTTATTCTTCAATTTGCATCTTTTATATTTTGCACTAACTGTAGAACTTGCAGTGTGTCAACAACTGAAGTTTCTCTTGTCTCAGCCCAAAGAGACTGTGGTGTCCCGTTGGCGTGCTGACCCATGGGCCCGGGGATCATATTCATATGTAGCAGCTGGATCTTCTGGAAATGACTATGACTTGATGGCTCAGCCGATTACTCCAGGACCAGCCATTCCAGGTGCTCCTCAGGTGAGAGATTTCTCAGTTCGTCATAGAAATACACCAGAATATGATGGTTTTGGTTTCTAAAGGTGAAGGCCAGAGGGAGAGGAACAGGAAGCAAAAAATCTCTCCCAAATTGTGATCCAGCACAAAATGAAGGCAGAAGTCCTCTCCAGTTCCTTTTGAGAGGATGAAGTCTTGAAAGCAAAAGCAGAAGGATTTGTAGGACTTTGGCTTTATTAAGATAGTTCTTCTACTGATGCAAGTCTCTAATAAGCATAGCTATTGATAAAGTGATTATCTGCAGATTATAATATATGAAATTGTTTTCCTCATCTTTTTTATGGCACTGTCAAATTGCTTATTTAAGTGAATTACTGAAGTTTTCTTTTGCTTGTATTAAAGTAGAGTTCATGTCCCAGTGTCAGAAATCATCAATGTTAAACACACATGTAAGTTTTTGGTTGTAGATTTGTATATACAACACTGACATTTTTAAGTATACAATTTAGCAGGCTAATCTCCTTATCTGCTTCTCAAAGTACTGTTTTTGAAGTAGAGTTCTATTATCTTTGTATCAAAGCAAAGATATTAGCAAGTAATAGGAAAGTATTTCCTCACTATTTATCACAAACAAGAAATGCTTCTGTGAAATGAAAGGTATATAAAGATTTTCATGGTAACTTATAGGATAGATTAAAATATTTTTAATAGATTATTTTGTATGCAGTACTTTCATGTTATGGGGGCTGCAGTGTGATTAGAAGACATCAAAATACTTTGTAATGTATATTTGTTATGTGATCTGAAAGACTTTGAACTGAGTTTGCGCACAAGTTATAATAGTGTTCTCTGTTCCTCTTTCAGCCTATTCCTCGCCTGTTTTTTGCGGGAGAGCATACAATTCGCAACTACCCTGCCACTGTTCATGGTGCTTTACTGAGTGGACTGAGAGAAGCAGGTCGCATTGCAGACCAGTTTCTTGGGGCCATGTATACTTTGCCTCGCCAGCCTACACCTGGGGTCCCCACACAACAAACTACCAGCATGTAAGAGAAGTTATCAGAAGAGGACTAACAATGCCACAGAGCTGCTGTTGTGATCTACTTCTCGGGATGGAGGCATATTCGTGTAGTCTGTAACAGTATCTGCTGAAAGGAGGTGGCCATGAGTTGCTGCATAATAGTTTGTTAGAATGGCCTTACAAAAGCTTACCTAACATTGGGCTTGGCATCCCTCTACAAAATCTCTTACAGCTATTTGAACTGTCAGTGTACACGGAATCCTTTACTACCAAATCGGTCAGTGAGTTTTTTTGACTGCAGATACTTTTTGAAAGTGAAACTTATAGCTGGAGTTTCCAAGGTTTTTTATTTTACCTATTTGTGTATTTACAATTGAGTAATTGCAGAAAAGGCCCTTTAGAAGTTGGTTGCTGTGAACAGTAGCTTAGTGTAGAATTTATGTAAACATTTTTGCTTAATTAGTTCTAAAGAATAGTATTTTCAACCAATTCTATTCTTACCTGGCATTTGAGAATTTGGTGCAACTGTTTCCCTACCAGTGACAGCAAATTAACAGCAAATCACACCCCTCCAAGGTGTTCTGTTGGCTGCTACACCATGCACATTCTGTTTTAGAAAGAAAGCTGGTATTAGTAAAAGTGTGCTAATGATACTATTTCATTAAATACTTTCAATGAAGAAATTATCAGAACTGGGTATTTTTAACTTAAAAAAATAGGAAAATATTACTCATATTTGCTTACGTAGAAACGGAGTTGCCTAGACAGTAAGCTAGCTGTAGAACTGATCGATCTCTTGATTCTTGCAGGTGGCAGTCAGGCACTGTGGGCTGTACCAGCTGTCTTTTTTTTCCCCGTTGCCCAAAGCCCAGAGAAAATTGTTTTTTATTCTACTGTGTTGACGAGATGATGTTGCAGCTACTATAACTGTTTCTGAAAATCGTTTTGGTTTGGTTGCTTTTCCAGATATTTTCCTTCTTACCCCATACACAGATACTTCTTTTCATTGGACAGAGCAGTTTTATTTAATCATTTAGGTCCTTTTTCCCTCTCCTGCTTTCCCTAGTTAACATTATGCTTTTACTTCCTCCAACTTTTCTCACCTCCACCTTTCTACTGTTTGTTTCCATCTCATCTACCTGCGGTCTTTTTTTCACATTTTTTTCTCCTTTTCCCTTTTTAAGTTATTTTTTTGTTCTCTATGACCCTCTGGGTGTGTGCATGTGCATGTCCCAACTTTCATGTGCCCTTGTGCCTTCCATTCTGCTAGTGGACTAGTATCTGCTCTTGTTCGTGCCCTTCCCTCTGCAATTACATTGCCCATGCTTTTTCGTGAAGAAAATACATGCAAACATCACTGCAGGCCGTAATTGTTTATAGCTGTGTTAGTTTTGTTTACAGACTTTCTATCTTCTAGTATCATTGCTTCTACTGTTTTCTTGTGCCTCATTTCTAGTAGATCTTTCTTCCTCCTGACTGTCTATTTTCTTGTGGTGGTTGCTCTCATATGTTTAAATCTGTGAGTGGGCATCTCCGTAGGCAGACCTTCTGATATGCAGTGAGAAAGGAGAGGACTCTGTTGTGGCAGGGGTAATGGAAGAAATCAACAGTAGTCATCCTTGCTGTACCTCCAGGAGACAACACGCTTGGTCAAGAAAGCCCCACTGAAGTGGGACAGGAAACCTCCAGCAGGGCATGGAGGAGGAGTGTCCAAGGGAAGATTCAGAGTGCATAGGTTTGAGTCCTAAAACTCCCTGGCTTCTGTTTAGGTAAAAGCCTGTCTGCAACACTACCAAGAGAAATCCTATTCCAAGATAAGCTGATTTAGTCTCTTGGCTATTCTGACTGAAGATGGGAAAAGGATCTGAGGATTGGGGTGCTATGTTCAGTAACAAGGGTTTTCAGGTCTTCGTATTTGTGGGGTGGTTTGCAGGATTTAGTGATGCTGCTGTCTCTGGCCATGAGGACTGTCTTCCAACTTCCTATAGCACTGTCAAAAACTCAGAAAAGCACTTCTGGAAACTAAATAGTCCTCAACTGAACATAGCCACACTGTATTTTCCAGACAACTATCAAGCCACTTTTACATCAATGTATTAATGTTATTTTTCAGAGTTTGTTATCCTGCTGTAGGTTCACTTTGACTTAGACTTTGACTGAGACTTAGGAGATTATTCAGCTTGCTGAATTGTCAAACACACAGTAATTTGGCTGAGATGTTCAAATGTAAACAAACTTCCTTTTAGTTCAAATGTAAACAAACTTCCTTTTATACATTGCCCTTACTTTGAGCATGGCTAATCTTTGACCCTTGACAATCAGGCTTTCTTGTCTTCCATTTTGAAAAAGATACCTGAAAACCATGGTAGGTACTGAAATAAGAAGGTAGAGATGAAGCCATGTCAGTTTGCACTCTTTAAAAAGGTCTGACAGGATTTGGTGGGTGTTAGCTGATGATAACGATGGGCATGAGCTAAGGAGTGGTAATGCCAGAGGAATTCATTGGAAGATGAAGAATGTGATCTGTGGCCTGCTACACCCTACATTTCTGTAGCATCTCTGGGGACTCTTAAGCCTGATTGCTCAGCCAGTCCCTGCTGACAAGCCCTACTGGGTATTAGTCTGAACAGCTCAGCATACTTCCAGCTTCTAGGAGTGTTCCAGTCTCTAGACAGACAGATGAAGCTGTGCAGCCAGTTGCTGGACACCTCAGAGCTCCTGTGTTGCAGCTCCTGCCCTGCATGGCCGACTTTCTTGTGGTTGATGGCACTGGTTGTACCCTAAGTAGAGGGGAACAGTGCTTGGGTACAAAGGTCAAAGACTGCTCCATTTGTTCTGGTTGCATCCTGTAGGATTGCTGGGTTGGAGAGGGGAGCTTGGGGGAGAGCACTATTACCCCTAGGCCAGCTGAAGTTTGTAGACGTGGAAAAAGTAGCCTGGTTAAGGTTCAGTCAACTTGGTGTTGGAGTTCAATTCTGTCAGATCATACAAGGGAGCTTCCATTGCTTGTTCAGCAGCAGGATAGTCTCATGCTCCTTGCTGCACTGCCAGCGTGTGATTTTCCTTGAGCAGGTACTCACCTGGCATTTACAGCTCTTTCCTTGCTGCATCTACATCCAGGGACAGTGTGTGGTGTATAGGAGCATGTTACTCTGCTCTCTGTGCCAGTCTGTTAGATGGACCTTTGGTATGACCCATAATAGCTGTTTTGTTAAGCACTGCCTCTGCAGCTTTCCTGTCACTATGACCTGAGGAGGAGAAAGCATTGCAAGTAAATGGGTCACCAGGTCTTCTTCATCTCAGCATCCTTCCTCATGGTGCAGCCATTTTTCCACTGCTGCTGTTTGCTTGACTTAACTTCCTGGTAAGACTCATCTGATCTATTTCAACAGATTGTGAATGACCTCTTAGCGCCCAGCAGCATCAGATCTATGGCATCACAAAAACTTGTGATCAAGGCTGGCTGCACCCTTTGTAGCGTTGTTTCCCATCTATTCTCAGGGACCTGTCACTTCTCACTCTACTCCATGGGTTGGTGAATTGTATTTCTGACAAAACTGATCGGTGTTGCTTTTGGGGGAAAAAAATAGGTCCTTATCTAGTTGGACCTTCCCTTCTCTACTGAAGATGTACTGTTGGTGTTCAAGATGTGCTTGAGCAAGGCTCTTAAGGTATATGATTTAACTGTTAGGTTGCCCTGCGTGGAGTCAGGATTTGGACTTGATGTTCCTCATGGGTCTGATGCTCCTCATGGGTCCCTTCCAACTGAGGATATTCTGTGATTCTAAGATGAAGTAACCTGCGATGGAGTTCTGGATCTTGAGTGAATGTATATGTTCACTAGTCAGGATTGTGCTTTCTGGATTGGCAGATGAACAGGAAGACTTGCATTTTTCAGTTCTCTGGATGTCTGAGTTTTTGTCAGGTAATAGCATCTATTTTGCAATAAATTACTGTTAGCTCAGGGTCTTTGTGTTCAGTCTCTGTATGGAATTGAGAATATTTGGTATGGTCTTGTCTTTAGAGGAAACTAATCGCAAAGCATGGGTTCTCTCTATTTTGTTATCTTAATCTCTCTGTTTTGTTATCTTTAATTGACTGGATCATAAACATAGAAAAACAACTGTGTGTTTTTGGTTTCTTCTTTCATTATGAATCTTTTTCAGCTGACTAGTTCAAGTTCAGTGGAGGGTACTGCAGTCAGCAATGTGCTCAGAGTGCATCTTGTCTTTAAGGCATAAAGTGGCTCTATAAAATGGGATGACTCAACTTGAATTAGATTTATTTGTAAATCACAGATTCTTTTTGAAGGTGATAATTCCACAAGTTACTTTCTCAGAAATGGTTACCAAAAGAAAATTAGAAGCCATGGTGGTGGTTGTAAATTTGCTACTTTTGCCAATTATTATTTCCAATTTCCAGTGCATCTAGTTTCTGAAGGTGTAAACCGTTTTCTCTGAAGGGACGTTGAAACTTAGAGGAAATGCTTACACTGATATTCTCTCCCAGAGTACCTAGGTAGATATTAAAGAATTCCTGGAATGCTTCTAGACCTTATTTTCTGTGTATTAGCAGAATCACCCGAATAAACATTTTGGTTGGGTGGGTGGGAACACATCAAGTCAACTTTGGAGAGTCAGTGGAGAATATAAGCATCTGTTTAATTACCTGTGCATGTCATAGAATGTTACTTTATCCAAAGAGCTAATTGTCTTAGTTTTTTCCAGCTTTACCAATATGTCTGCTAAAATCTGTTGCTTCTCTTCAGAGTTTGTTAGCTTGTATTAGCAAAACTCCTGCAGAGCTTGTGGAGTCTTTGCCCAGTAGTTTTGACCTCTGGAGCTTCTGGGCCAAAAGTCTAGATCTCTTTTTATTAAATTGTTTGGGCCCTGTCAAGTTTGTGTTAATTGCATCTTTCTGTGAAGGGACTTCTCACTGTTACTCCATTGTTCTTTTCCAGACACTGTATCACCCCACCCCTATAACTTTTAAGGGTGTTTCACTTGAGCAAGGTTAGACAACCTGTTTTCCTGACTGTTAACAGATACTTGGCCAGCAAACCTACTGTGAATTAAAAGGTCTCTCTTTCATGAAGCTCCTGAAGGTATTCACCCTGATTGTGGATTGCATGTCTCTCTGCAGATACTATACATTCGGATAGCTGCTTGGTTTAGAGTGCAGTAACCTCATGTGGGTGTGTTCTCCAGTCTTGGGTGCTTATGGTTTAACGAAGAGGAGGTTCAGGTCTCAACCATGATCCACTGCTACTGTTAGAGGACAGAAATGTCTCCAACCCCAAGTCAGAGGCAGAGTTAAACAGATGTTTGGACAACATATCCTTAGTAACTTCTTGCTCACAGAATTCTGAATAACATGTCAACCTATCAAACTGCAGAATTTGAATGCTTTTTCCTGATTCACTTCAACTTGATGTTCTTAGGTAAGTGTGCAAAAGTATTATTTCCATTAAAGCAATTACTATTTATATAACAATTCAAACTAAATACTATTCAAACAGAATAAACCAGATGGATCAGACAAAGCTCTTTTCCTTACAAAGTGTGGTATACAAATCCTCATACAAATCAACACACGTCTTCACTACTGATGTGGTTATTATGGGGGCTGGTTGTTTATATGATGGGTACTGTTGCAATATCTAAAATGCGCTTTTTTTTGTAGACTGTACCCACATATTGCACTAAACTAGGAACTGTAAAGGAGGCTGCCACCTGTTATGACCTCTGTATCCTCTCAGCCCTTCTAGGGGAAGGGAAACAGATTTTGATTTCATTACAGTCTATACTGGTTGAGTAAAGGAAATCTAATGAAGCAAGTGGCTTATTTTCCACTGTAAGAATGCTCTTCCTCAAACCTGCTTCCAGCAATGCAAGTCTAGGTCATCCAGTATACGTGGGGAATGGTATTTAACTTCATTTTCCAGGTGTAGGTACGGCCCATGCCTTTAAATGCAGCTTAGGAATGGGTGTTTGAGATCTGTCTGGATATGTATGTGTACAGGGCAAAAAAGTAAGAATGGTGTAGTCAGAATCAGCATTAACTGATACACTGCTGCAAGATGAAGCTGCCTCTGCACTTCACCAAGGGACATTAATACCTGATTAATTACCGCTGTCAGTAGGGATTCAGACGAAGCTTCAACTACCACACCACAAACATAAAAAGAGATTTTTATTGGTTATATACTGTAGAGCTGACAGTGTTTGAGTCAGGAGAGACATGCAGATAAAGAGTCTGTTTACATTTGGCATGCAGACTAAGAGCATTGTAACTAGTAAAAGGTGAGCACCATCTGTATCCACTGAATGGGCAGCTTGGGGAGGAAAGAGCAGGCTTCCCTCTGCTGAGCATGCTGACAGATTCCGGTGAAACAGTGCTTGATAGCTACATTGGATACAAAGTTTGCTTTAGGGAAACAAGCAATACTATAACCTGGAAAATTTATTTAACTTGGATGAGTCTGTGATTATGAAAAGATTTCTTGCTTTATTGTCTTCTAACTAAGCTGCCCCAGCCCAAGTATATGTCTACAAATACAAAAAAATATATATTTTTTTTCTCTTAAAAATACATTCCATGCAGCATGGATTGCTGCTTCCACAAGGCAGGTGCCGGCACTGCATGTTGGGCAGCCTACAACAGTTATCCTTTGGGTCCCTAGGTTACTGACCATAAGATACATCTGCAAACAATGGCTTCACATTTCATCATGTATATAGCAGTCCACTGAAGGCTGGCCTTGGCACAGTGCTTTGACTGTCCCAGAGATGTGCAAGGGTGGCAGAGATGAGGTCTACTATGTTAGAGATAACACCAATGTGACTATTGCTTCAATCTGTAGCAAGAAATCGCTTATGTCAAGTGTCTTTTGAAACACCAAGTGCACCACCGTGGCCTGTGCTTCCTTCTGTTTTCCTTTCCTAGAGGTATTATCTGCAGGTGGACAGTAGTTCCCCCTTCATCAGTGTCCAGTAAACTGCAGTTGAACATGAGGCACTGAAGGTTGCACTGCAAAACTGTCCCCGCTCCATGCGACCTGAGTGGATGGAGAGGTGACTATCTGTAGGCTGCAGTGTCATTTCCAGACACGGAGGGAACCATTCCAAGAAGCAGCAAGCTGCTAACCCCTCACGCTGCCACTGGCCTTTTGGGGAAAAGCCACTGATTCTCTGAAAAGGGACAATGTCTCTGTTTACTTGGAAGAAGCAAGCGCTGACACACTTCCTTTGTATAGCAAATATGTTTGCAATTTTGGAATTATCTGAATGCTTGATACACAGCCTCTTGGTGTCATATCCACTAAAAAGCCTGTTATATTTATATGCTAAAATTACAAATATTTCTTCAGTCATGGCAATATTTACACATATATTCTATTTTACAGCTGTTCAAAAAGGTGTGCAATTTGAGTAAAACACACTGTGTTTCCTGAAGTCATTGCTATAATTTTAATAATACAACAGCTCCTATTGCACTCATGATTACAGGGCATGGCCACTTTCAAATTTACAGAGGGTTTTCTCTCAGATTTAATCCCAGTTGTGGTAAAAACAACCTGGTCTATACTGAGTGACATCTTTATTTACAAGCAGTTACACTGAGTCTATAAGCAAGAGTTCAAGGTATGTGCTGTAAAATAACGAACAAATTAGTGAGGCTGACTTTAGCCATGGTAGCTGGAGAAAGGAGAGATATAATTTGTGAGAAGCACCTGAGGAGAGCAGACAGTGCCAGAAGACCTGGGCCTATAGCTGGGGGACTCCTGCAGTGTGATCTGGCTGAGCAGCAAGGAAAACTCCTCCAGTTGCTCTTGGATAAGGGAAAGCCAAGCCCTGGCTGACAGAAGGGGAGAAACCAACAACTCTTGCTGTTGGTGACTGTTCATTTCTCATTCCAGACATGGAGTTGCATTATTGGGGTGAGCTGTGGGGCTGAAAAGACAACATACTAACTAGATTTTTGTGAGTTAGGTCAAGGGAAGCATGTGTCAACCTGGAATGTCACATAGCAATGCAGAGCTCTGCTGGCCAGGAATGAAACCAGTTCCCTCAGATGGAGTTTCAGAAGCACAGTGGTAAACTGCAGCCATGCCAGGACTGCGTGGGAAGGACAGGGCTGGTGGATGGGTGAGAACCTGAGCAGCCTATCAGATATAGACTACTGTCCTGCAGCAGGATGGGGTTGTCACTGTGAGAAAAGCCATACATTAGCTGCTCAAAGCAATCCTCATCCTCTTCAGTGTGTATGTGCTGTCTAGCTGTTTTAGTTGGTTGTTTTTAAACTAAACTGTGAGTCTCTGGCATCAGTGTCACAGGACAGACATCTTAGGTGTCACAAGTGACATCTTAACAACTAACTCTGCTTTATAGGACAGTACTGCAATGCCAAGCAGGTAGTCAGCAGCAGCCTTTCACAGCAATTCTAATTGTGTCTTATATCATATGGCTGACCAGCTCCTAAATAGGTTTGGGAATGTAAATTGAGACAAATAATTACTGCGGGTGGCTGAAGAGGTAGATATAGCCTCGTAAATGCAAATTGCAAGGTTCAAAAATTTACTGCAGGAGATGTTTGGGTTGCTCTCTACAGACCAACTGCACTGGCTTGGAGGGGTTTTTGAAGAACTGTCTTCTGTGTAACCAACGGAGGACCTGTTAGGCATCTTATATGAGGCAGTATGTTTTATTGAAGGGAATTACTTCCTTTAACATTAAAAGAAGGTGCAGAAAGCCAGAATGTGACTTCATGAGGCTGGCAAAGCCTTGCAAGCCAGCCCTGTGAAAGAAAGCATGGGTGGGATGTGGCACAGCTGGGCAGGCTGCAGTGCTGGCCATCAGCTGTGGAAATCCTGCAAGATTGCATGAGGAGGCAAGGAAACTGAAACCACTCGAGTAACAAACAAATCCCAGTAATGCTAGGGGAGAGGTTCCTGTCATACAGTCAATGTCTGAGCAAGCCAAGATGAACAGGGTGTGTATCACACTTAAACAAGTTATAAAGTCCATAGTGGCATCAGATTACAAAAACATGCACCCCATTTTCAGCATTTCCTGACAAATACTGCAGGGGAGGGAGGAAAGACTAAAGAAACTGAAATTGCAGAATTTCAGTTTCTTTACTTTTAGTTTGGATTTTGAGTTTGTGGGTTTTTTTTTGGCTCTTTTTTAATACTTGATATTTATAAAGATTCCATTTTTTTTTTACTAGCACTGCCATGTCATGAAGTGGTAAGAGATAGCAGCTGATATAATTTATTTTAATATAATTTAATTTTAAGA
The DNA here is from genome assembly GCA_011074415.1 of Stictonetta naevosa. Classification (NCBI taxonomy): domain Eukaryota; kingdom Metazoa; phylum Chordata; class Aves; order Anseriformes; family Anatidae; genus Stictonetta; species Stictonetta naevosa. The sequence goes on from CM021719.1 coordinate 159,926, forward strand.
CTATTAAAGCTGCCACAGTACTAAGTTAAAAGCATTATCTTCTTGTCTTGTTATGTCATGTATGCATGTCATGAAATATAAAAGAATAAAATGGATTGCAAAAAATATACATTTGGGAAAAAACATCTAAAATTTATGTGGGGAATTTTTTTCAAAAATAACCTTTTTCTCCCTCCTCCTAACTTTATTTAAAAAAAAAAAAAAGTCATTGAAACATTTTCCTTGTATGTGTTCATAGATATTTTCCAATCAGCTTCATTTTTTTTCCTTTTGCCTCTTAGAATTGAGGCATATAGTTCCAAGAGATAAGGAGGTGATGCAGCATACAGATGTGCACATATGGATAGCTGTACATGTGCTGCTGTGGTAGCTGCTCACCTGGAAGGTAAGATGTGGGAATGACTGTGGAGGCAACTCAGGTGTGGGAGCTGCTGGATGACAGTTGTTCACCCAGCACCTCCAAAACAATAGAGGATTTTCCCTTCTGTATCATCCTCCTCATGCTTCTGTGGAGAGGGGCACCTGTTTCTGACAAGCAGAAGAAACCAGTGAAGGAAGTCAATGGTGGTTGTGTACAAGACCGGAAAGCCATGGGCCAACCCTGGAGGAATGTACAGGAAGGAGTGGTAGAGCTATAGTGTGTGAGCCAGGTACAATCTCCTTGCTTAGGGCAGATGCTGCTCCAACACCTGAGCACCTCTTGGAGCACCTCTTGATGAATCCTCCAACTCTGATGCAGTCAGTGGCCTGTGGGTACGGACAAGGAGCTGTACCTCTGTAATCTCTGACCATACCTCAGTCCCCAGATACAGCTGATGGGGGGGGAGGGGGGCATGTCCTGGAGAGGGGCACAGACAAAGGCTGCCTAAGTAGCCTTACTGGAGCTCAGTTTAGGGTCTAATCCTGCTGTTTTCCCCCATCTTTGGAAGGAACAAGGACATTCTACTTCTCAAGCCAGAAGAAAAGCACTTGTTTCTTTGCTCCTTGTAGCTCAATGAAGTGAGCAGCGGCACTGTTGCCTGTACAGCATGATGGACGCAAAGTTTTGGGCAAAAGAGCACCCTAGTCCAACCCTGGAGAAAGTTTTGCTGTTGTGTGACTACTGTTGGTTTGGCTCAGTGGCTCACTTAGTGCAAGAGCTCAGCTGGTGATTAAGTGGGTCATACAAAGCTTATTGCAGAGAGAGTGAGCAATGGGGGGAAGAAACTGTTTCTAAACGTTTTCTGCTCTCCTTTCCTGTTATTGTGTAAAACCAGTGAATGTTTTTTTTTTCCTGCCTACAGAGCATGCTAGGAACAGAGGTACAGGGGTGACCACAACCCAAGCCAACAAAGATGTATTTAAGAGAATGTGAGCTCTCACCGGAAACTGAAAGCTTTCAGGTGTGGAGCTGTGTAGGACAGTTTTCACAGGCTTGTGGACTACAGTTGCAGGGATACTTCCTGCATCTCGTCTAAATGCAGGTGAATAATGAGAAGTTCACTCTTGTCCAGGTCGTACCATCATTCTGTTTGAAAGAGTGACTATGGCAAGTCAATGTTTCCAGGTGGAGACAGATCTACTGATTTATGAAGAAGGTTAAGATTGCAGGTACAGAGATGAGAAGTGGGAGTCCCCTGAGCGAAGTCTCTGCAGCTGCCTCTTCAGCAATGAAGAATAAAATCACTGATAAAGTTCCTGTACCTCACAAATTGCATTAGAAAACTGGTTTCAGACTGTCTGAAGCCTCTGGAGAGGTTAAAAAACAGGTGTGACAGCTGTGAGGTTGGTGTAATCCTGTCTCTTGCTCCGTTATCCTGTGTGTTCATTGGGTGGGAGTACAACTCATCTCCTAGACGTTGTCCGGTAGGCACGGGAGGCACCCTGTAAGAGAGAACCCCGCAGCATCACAGATTGGACAGGACCTGTGGATGCCTCTGGCAGCATTTTTGCTCTGGGGAAAAGTATTGTGATTGCCCTTAGGCAGACATCCCATGCTGAAAAGAATCATAGCCTGATGGTAGGGCAGGGGGGAGAACAGTGACAGGGGGGAGAACAGTGACAGGATCTATTTGGAAGACAGTGACTGCCAGCCTTACACTGGAATGCTCAAAGCAGAATAACCCAGCCCAGCTCCTCACAGGCTTTTACTGTCATTTTTTTATTTTTAATGCTATAGCATGCTCAGCACCCATTTCTACTACACCAGACACATGGATCTGGCATGATGCATAACACCTGACAGCATGGATCATACTGAGCTGATGTAACATCAGGTGTCTGTAGAGCATGCCTCCAAGTGCAAGGTGTTCAGGCTTCTGTTGGTCAACATGGAAGCACCAACTGACAAATGATGTATGTTATGGTGACCTGACTTTACTCAAGTTTTCATTTACTGCTCTTTCAGTCTGTGCAGAGAAAGGGAGGCATCACTGCCTCGGGTAGATGTCTGCATCTAACCAAATGAATGTCACTGGGGTTAAAATCCTCGTTATCACAACAGCATAACTGGGACTGTGTCCCCCTGCGCTCTCTGACTGTGTAGGGCTCTCAGTTGCCTCGGGGTCCTGCTGCTTGCATATCAGGACTCAGCAACTTCTATACACCACCAATAGAATGCAATGACGACCGGTTTGATAAAAATATTTCCTACTGGGGCTGACACATAAAATGGAAAAAAACTGTTTTAACTCTTGCAGCCTGTGGTATGCTTTTGTAGCACTGGCAGTCAGATCCTGTGGGGTTTGCATGCTGGATAAGCTCCAAACCACAGCCAACAACCATTTCATGTTGTGATGTGATGAACGTTATTACAGTGCTGGAGCCACTGGCTGAGGTGCCTAAACCTCTACAAAACCACTTCATATTTTGTTAAAAGAAATTAGGATCCACACTACCAATGCACTGAGCTCTGTACGGCTGCACAGCCGAAGAAAAAATGCCAGGAGAAATTTCAGTGTTTCATACAGTCTTTTGTGGCTGTGCACCTAGGACTGAAAGTCCATCTGGACCACTGGCTCCTCCAAAGGTAGCCCCTTGTGAAGAGGCTGGGATGTGCATGCTCTTCATTTTTCTAGGAAGAAGTCTTGACAGCCATGGTAGGCCATTTTCCACTTCTTTGTGTGGCCAGAAATGTGTGCTCAGCAGGCAGAGCAAGTATGTAGCAGCAAACAAGCACTCTAGTGGTATAGCAGCAAGCTGAAGGAGGCAAGTCCATGGCTGATTTTGTCTCCCCACAACTCTGGTTGTGTCCAATATAAAACAGGTGGCTGGGGATGACTAGGTGCAGTGGCTTTTATTCCATGGAGGATGTCTTTAGCCATAGAGATAGTTAAAATTAATTTAATATAGAAAAATAAGTGTGTTTTTTTTTCCTTACCAGTATAGGAAATACTAGTAATTTACTAAAGTGATGCAGACATTCCCCCTCTGGGAAGCACTAATCTAAGACTGGATTTCTCCTGAGAGATTTATCCTCATTTGGGCAAGCAGTTCAATGAGTTATGTTACTGACAGGTCAGTTCAGATGTTGGCTTCTTGCCTTCTAACTCTCTTTTATACATGGTTCTTGAACTTGCATACCTGTTCTTCTGATTGGAGACTCAGTGGTGAGTAGGGGTTGGAATCGGCATCCTGCAGTTCCAGCTTGGTGGCTGGCCTTTTCCCTGGTGTGTCAACCTGTGAGAGGTACTCAGAAGAGCCAAACTGTTTTCTTCTGGAACTGGGCACAACATCTTTGTTTTCATCCTGTGGGAAGAAAAATAAGAGGATTTGGGCTATAGCAAGGTGTGGAATAGCTCCAGGTTCCTGGTCCCAGGTTTGCAGTGTGAGGTTTGAGTACTTTTGGCAAGGAGGATGCCAAGGTCACCAGACCAGCTCTAGGAATTCTTCATATATATATATATGCTCACAGAGATTTTTTTTAATCCATCCAATAATTTATATTATAAAGTTCTGGGTGCTGAGTCCTCTGTCCAGCTGTGAGCCTTTAGTGCTTGTGATTGACCCATGAGACTCAGGAGGGACTACTGGCAGCAGAAAATCCCAGTTGATCACAGAATTGAAGGGATTGGAAGGGACCTCAAAAGATTATTGGGTCCAACCCCCCCGCAAAAGCAGGTTCCTTAGAGCAGTTTGCCCAGGTAGGTGTCCAGACAGGCCTTGAATATCTCCAGAGAAGGAGACCCCACAACCTCTCTGGGCAGCCTGTTCCAGTGCTCCGTCACTCTCACTGTGAATCAAGCAATCTCTTAAAAACATTAACTCTAAGTGTTAGCTACCATGGGTGGGATATGACCAGTAACCTGAATCTTTTTATTTTCTTGGCAATGAGGATGTGATGTGGGAGTTTCCTACACTGTTTTCCCAGTATAGGCATTTGAACAGTACTTTCAAAATCACTAATGGTTTCTTGAATGTCTGCCAGGACCTCTATGGATCAAATGCTGGGATTCAGGTGCCTACAGTCTGCCTCAAGGCTGTTGTGGCCAACTGTGTCTTTTGCTGAGCCTCTCCCCTGCTGTGAGGTGTCCCTATTCACCTGTCAGTTCCCTGGAAATGAAAGATGGCAGTGCCTTTGTTATTGCTGTCACTGTCTGGAAAACTTCATCTGAGAACATTGTCATCCACAAGTTCCAGCATACTGTCACATCAGTTCCAGGCACTGTCACATCAACATCAGATATAAAACAGATCATTGTAATGTTGAACTTATATTTTGCTTACAGAAATACAATTGCAATATTAAAAATTAAGGAAAATGGTGTTGCACTACTGCAAGCCATATCTGATCTTCTGACTTTGGGGATAATATCGTGTTTGCTGAAACAAGCAGTGCACAGTCCTGCAAAGATTGCTGGATGCTGGTGGAACAACCTCAGTCCCTGGGCCTGGGCTAAAAGGAACATCCTGGAAGAGAGAGGCACCAGCCCCTGTGCCTGGCAGAGATACCACTGAGACAGGCACCAAGATTTGATGAGCTCTCAGCAAAGAGCTGTGATATGTCGTATGCCTGGATGGCAAACACCTGCTGATCTGGCCCTGCTGTGGAAGGCATCTAGCAAATACTAGACCTGACCTCTTCTTCTTATGATCCAAACATCACAATAAAAGGGAGATGTCAGCAGTGGCACCTCAGAGAACAGGCACAACAAAGGGACAGGTCACGCTGGCACCTCCAACTGATTGTTCTGACAGACTATGGGCTAGAGATAACCATGGTGGGCCAGGGTGTCCATTAAAAGTGAGGTAAGAATTTTAATTTAATGATATTGGTATCTTGCTGAACCTGGACAGCTTACCAAAGGATGGGCATCTCCCTTCCGATTCAGCTGATGTCTTCTGAGGTGACCAGAATAAGCACAGAGGTGCTCCACCCCCTTGAGCATCTCATAATGTCAGTCCAATCTCTGCTGTTAGGCAGCCTGAGGTTTATGACTGAAACCAGACATTGTGGTCTCGAGTTTCACAGGTGAGGAACTCAGCCAAGATAGTCAGGCTGGCCACCCACCATGTGTCAGAGTGCCTCCTCAGACTGTACCACAGCTGGGTTGGTGTGGCTCAGCACAAGAGGCAATTGCATTATAGAGAAAATCAGCAGGACACTGACAAGGATCTTGGAAGCTGCTCTGAACAGATAGTAACACCGATGCCTCACACCCTAGAATTCACACAGAACACACTCAAGTCCTTGGACAAAATTACTAAGGTATAAAGAAAGAAGAAGGAAAGAAAAGAACAGTAATATGGCATGATTGGTTGCTTGAGTTGGAAGCTGATGTGGAGTCAGCAAGGATTCAATGGTGATGGGTGTACTTTCTCTTAATTTGGAGGAGAGGAGAGGAGGGGAGGGGAGGGGAGGGGAGGGGAGGGGAGGCATCCCTGGATACCATTAGGGAGACTTCCATGAGACCTCCACCCCCACAAGGTACATACGAAGAAAAGCCTACCTTTAGGTTTTTAATCTAACAGCACATAGCTTGCGCAGTTGCCAGCTTAATAACAGTTGGCTGTTATTAACCTTTGCACTAACTCAGACACTGCAAATTTTCAGCAAATATCATGCCAGAGAAATACTTATTTAATTATCTGAAACAGACCATCAGAATGACTGAAGTGCTGCATCGTGAAAGCCTAGAGAAACTGCCTGTAAGCACTAGAGGGAGCAAGTCCTCAAGCTGCAACATCCATCCATCAATGCCTACAGCTGATCCTATGGCACCTACCCAAAGCAGAGCTCCTGTAGTGCAATATTGCTCAAAGCTGAGCTTGTGTAGCTTGTTTGTTTACATCAGCAATAAAACAAAGTGAAATCTTAATTTACATCTTGTGCCTGGCATCTCCTTACAAGAATTATTTCCATGCGCTCAGTTTGGATCTGACCCAAAAGACAGGCTGAGAGGCAGGGGCTAAGCCTCCTGCTCTGCTGCAGCAATCAATCAGATACAATGAGAGTATCACAGAGGAAAGAGACAGAACAATGTATTTTGACAAAACCAGCACCAACCCTGTGTTTCCAAAATAGGATTTTTAAGGCGATCTGAGACTTTGATTAGTGGAGCTGGAGTAGGGGTGGGAGGGGGGTGGTGAGGTGACAATGACATCTTTACAGGAAAGCTGAATGTGGAAAGCTGCTCCCAGTGTTAGCATTGAACAGTGCTGCGTCTTCCACCAATTAAATAGCAACATCTTTACAGAAACACAGATCCCATCAGAAAAAGATTGCTTGTGATACAAATCTCAAGATAGCCTTCAAAGGCAATTTATTTATTTATTTGTTTGTTTGTTTTTCCTGAGGGCATAAACAATACTTTGAGCTGCCCAAAAACAAATCAATGAAATTTGGCTTGCTCTTGGTGTATCTGTGTATCTCCAGTCTTTCAGGGTAACTTCATGCTGCTCATTTACAAGCTATTAATGTACTTATTTCATGGCCATGAATTGAGAATACTGACTACATGGTATCTGGGTGATTTTATTTTTAGGTAAGATGCAGCGAGGGACATAACACAACATTCAAAAGCCCTGTGTGAACTAACCACACGTCTGCTTGCCTGCCTACCTGTCACTCCACATATGGCCAAGGATGGAAGCCAGCTAGTTCATCAAAGATACTCAGACACAGAGGTCAGAACTCTCTCTGTAAGGTACACTTCAGCTACTGTCATAGGCATGCTGCATAGCAAGCAAATTTGAGCTAACTGACCTTGAGACCACCTGCAGACTGTACTTCAGACCTACACTGAGTCCTGGATGTACTGCTAAGGGAAATATGGAAGAAAAATATGCAAACGCCTGAAGTTTCACTTTTCTGGGAACTGTTCCTTAGCTAGCATGGTAGCCCATCGACACCCAGATCAGTGCCTACCCAAGTGTTTTTTTTGTTTGTTTGTTTGTTTTGTTTTGTTTTGTTTGTTTGTTTGTTTCCTGCAAGCAACAGGTCCTGCAAATGCCTAAAAGCATTGCCAGCTTAGTGAGGTTGACTCGCTTCAGGGTGCTGTCAAAAACTGTTTGGGTTGCACTACGTTGAACTACCATTCTCAGAAGAGTTAAATTGGACAGTCAGATCTTCTGAAAGGAAAGGATCATCTGTTCTCAGCTAAGCCGTTTGGCCAACAAGGCAGATGTCTTCTCCATGACTGGCTGCATGCTAGCACAGCTGCAAGGAAAGGCTTCTTCAGATGCAAGACTTGTGTTTGTGGGTACCATTATTTCAAACTCCTGGGCCAGTGGGAGGCCCAGGGCTGGTTCTCCCATTTCCTAAGCAACATTATGCAAAAGGAGACTGTCAGTTCTGCCTGGATTCATGGAAGATAAGTACAGACTGCCTGTAGCACACCGGTGACCATGGCCAGGGAGAATATTGTCACTTGGACTCTCACAACTACAGTTATAACAGACGTAGGGTTGCACAGACCTTTCTCCCTGTGATATCCATTCAAGCACACTGTCTGGGTGATCCAATTCCTCACTGCCCCCTTCAATACAGGAAATTTAGGTTGTTCACTAACGTTGATGAATGCCAGCAAACACGCCTGCTGCATTCTTAGTGTCCAAACACAGCTGGAAAGCCAACTTGCACATTTTAATGCTAGGCAATAGACTCTACAGAGTAAATGCAATGGTGCAAAGTGTTCTGTGCCTTTCATTGCCAGAGAAGTGGAATGATTTTGTACATCGGCACTATCTCATCTTTGTCAATGCCACAATCATCTGGTTGTGAATTTGTCTCCTCTGTCAACAGTCCTATCAGATTACTCACCTAGGCTCCCCTAGGTGGCTGGAAATGGAAGTGGCTGCTTAGATCAGCTTTAAGTAAAGAGCAGAGGCAGTAGGTGCAGTAGGAATCAGCACATGGTTTAACAGACTGGAGGGCCACTTGGTGCCAGTGGGTGGATTTAAAATATGCTGGGGTCTGCAACTCTATTGGCAAGTGCATCTCACCAGCCACTCTCTGCCCCCACTCAGGCGGACTCCTCATTAAGTAACACCCAAAAGTACAGGAAAGGAAGAAAGCCATCCCTGTGGCTCTCACTTTTCAGATGGTGTATTGATACAGACCAAGGAGGTAGCAACCCTCCCGTGTAACCAGCCATCACTGGTCTGTTTAGGAGATGTCCAGGCAGCGTTTCCAGACCAGAGTCCAGAAGCGGGCTCTGGTTCTGCATGCGGAAAATCATGCAGCCCTTACCAAACAGAGCTAAAGCTGCCCTGAGGCACAACCCTATGAAAGTCTCATTTGCCTCATTTTTTTTTGGTGGTTCTCCAAGCTGACTGTGCCATGCAACGCCACTCTGAAAAACTTATCATATCCTACATACGCTGTGACTGTATCTTCTCTGATCTTGGAAAGACCAAATAGATATCAGTTTGTAATTATTCACATAGCATTAAAAGATCAGTGCAAGTGGATCTAATTCTGTAAAGAAATCTAGATTTCTTTACACATATTTTTTACAAGATACTCCACTGAGTTTGACAGGAGTTGGATGAGGGCAGGAAATAAGCTGTAAGAATTCCAAATCAAGTGCCCTACAACTAACAGACAACTTTAAAACAAGTTGAAAGGCAAGAGTGCTTAACGTAACACACTTACAGGTAATGTAATTTGGTGCCATGTACAAGCCACTGTAGGATCACTGGTGTAGCTCCTGCGCGTTAGCAGTTCTGATGCACTTAAGTTACTTTTGGTCCTTCGGGACCCCAGTTCAGGGGCATTCCAGGAATTAGTTGTGACACTGGTTCTTGCTGAGGTCTGCTCCAAGGAGTTTGTTCGTGCACTGTTCCGTTCCATTTCGGAGAGGTCCACTGAGGATGTGCACTTGTTTGTAGTACTGGAAGCTGCATTTTTCTCTACTTTTATTTCAGAGTCCTCCACAGAATGTAAGCCTTGTCTTGTTCTCCATGAACTTCTCAGAGTCACATGTTTTGTTTCAGACAAAACTGCATCAGAAGAGCCATGGCTCTTTGAGCTGATTGTCTCTGAAGGCAACTCACTGTTCTTCTCTGAGAGTTCAGTAGTCTTTATTACAATGCTGCTTCTGGAGACCACTGTTTCTGTTCTACCTCTCAGAGCTGCCTCTCCAATTCTGTCGGCCTCAGATAATTTCAGAGCACTTCTATTAACTGATACCTCAAAGGGTGGGGAGAGATTGTTAGTTATTGGTGAGGGTTCATTCAGAGCAACTCTGGCGTTGCTGGTGGTAACATGCTTCTCCTTTGCTGCTATGTCTGCACTGGGCCTTGGAGCTGTTGGCTCAGAGGGGAAGATCGTGATGCTGCTTGTCATTTTATTTGTTACCATTTTAAAACTAGACTTCTGTTTTTCTGACTCTGCCTCAGATGTAGTCCCTCCCATGATTGCCTTCATGTCCTTTTCAACAATTGCAGGTTTAATGATGGCTTTTGATCTCAGAGCTTCTCTTGGGCTGAATGACCTTCTGGATTTAAATCCTCCATTGCTGGCATCTGATGGTTTTATACACTTGGTGGAGTCTTCATCAAGTACAGTGTTTTTGTCATTTTCAAAGAGAGATGCTCTAAAAACTCCCCTGGAATTGGAGAACTGCTTGGAATTGGCTTTCTTTCTTGTCTCAAAATCTGATTGAGTGTATGTTTTTTTGCTTCTTCCTGTTTCTTCATCTGAATTATGTTTGTCATGACTACTCTGGATGGTTTTGGAGTCTGTTTTTAAGCCAGCATTTACATGATCTGTTGCTGAAGTTGAAGACTGATCTGTGTCTTCTTTATCAGGACCTGTAAGCATCTGTAGAACGTCTTCTTGACTCCTTGAATGATGTGAACGCTTTGTTAGTGAAGGTTTTGTGTTTTCAAGTGACATGTCTGTGAATTCTCTTTCCTGGGAGATTATTGCTCTTTTAGCCCTTCCCTCTAAGGGCTGCTTGTGTGATGCTGCAAAGGTGTTCATTGCTTCTGTTTTAGTGCCAATGCAATCTGATGCCAATGTGTGGGAAGAGAGGTGGTACCTGTATGCTGATGCCATGCCATTGGAAGAGGAATAATTACCCCTTGGGAGCAGTGTGTCCCCCAAGAAGTCACTAACTTCTGCCTGGCTTGTTTTCAGCTTCTCGGGTAAAGAAGTCACTAATTCACCTTTGCTCAACTTGTCATCCCGTATGTCAGTGCTGGTTTGGCAGTTGCCCCGGAGTGTCTGAGATGGCTTTTCAGCTTTGGATCTCAGACCTGTGTCACCAACAGGTTTAGAAGGTGTTTTCCAAGATTTCTGCTCATGTGCAGCAGGAGGGTATCGACTGAGGACAGATGGCTGCTCCTTTGATCTCTTCCCCTCGTTCTGCATGATGGAAGCTTCCTTCTGACCAGATGAAAAAGTGGAAACTGAAGATTTCTCTTCCAGTCTTTTCGTATCTGTTGCAGCAGCATCCACATTGGATGCTTTTCCTGCTTTTCTGTTCATTAAACTCGGACTGGGTACCTGCTTACCACCATGGCTGTAGCTGTCGTTACTGAAAGAGAATTCTCTGTTCTTTACTCTTTCCCGGCGCTGCGGAGGTGAAACCTCCCTTGGCTTGTGCCTGGTGGCTGTTAAATCTGTTGCAACACCTCTGTATTTAGGTCTGTCATGTTTTCCCCTGCTAGAAAAGCTCGTATCTTCATTTTCAACCTCTCCATTTTCCAGATCTTTCTGTTTCTTTATTTGCATTTTTATTTCTTCTAACTGACCAGTTAAGAGTTTGTTTTTATTCTGTTCACTCAAGTAGCTGTCTTGCAGGTCATTGTTTTTGGCTCTCACTTTTTTCAATTCTTCTTCTAAAGATTCAAAATGTTTGATCTGAGTTTTAAGTTTCTCAATTTCTTGGGTGAGATCTTTCACTTTGTTGTCTTCATGATTTTTATTCTTTTGGTTTTCTGATTTATTCCTGGTTTCATTTTCTACATGTTTTAGGTAATCCACACTTCCCTTCCTTCTGGTCTCTTTAGAAGGCAATGCAGAAGTCAAGTCATCTTCAATTCTCAAATCATTTCTGTCAAGGAGATTATTTGATGACCTTTCTAGCAAGTTGGATGCATTTCTAGTTTGATCTGCCCTATTTAGTTTATTGTTTTGTTCTAGTTTCTGTGTTAGCTCCTGGATTATTTTCTCATTCTGCTTTTCTCTTTCATTAAAATGTTTTCTTTCACTGATAAAGGTTAGTGCTAAAGATTTCAGTTTTTCTAACTCACTCGTTAAGCTCTGCTCGGTTTTATCCAGCCTGTCTTCAGATGCTTCAAGTTCTTTAACTTTCACTCGAAGTACTTCTAATTCTGTAGATATCTTTTTGGTCAAATTCTTTTCTTCATTGAGGCTAAGACACAGCTGTGTGCAGTCATTTTTGCTCCTACCAAAGGCCTCCTCCAGTTTCTCCAGCTCTGCCATTCTCCTTTGCAGGTGTTCAATTTCTGACTTCAGTTCTCGGGTGAGGCTCTCTTCCTCTCGAAGTTTTTCTTTCATTAACCGGCAAAGCTCTTCAGCTTTCTTAATTTCTTCATCCTTGCCTTCAATCTTTAGCACTCTTTTCCGTAGGGCTTCAATGTCAGCTAGCATGCTGGAATTGCTGCCCTCTGCCTGGATAACTTTGTCCTGGAGGTCAAGCAGCTCATCCTCTGCTTTCTGGAGATTTTTGGTTGCTTCTTCCAGTTCATCAAGGCGACGACTAAGACTCTGCAATTTGAATCGTAGATGCCGATTTGAGGTCTCCTTATAACCTGTAAATTCTGCCATGTTTATTTTTTATTCCTTTTAGGTAGAAGCTTTGCTCAGTCTGGGTGCTTAACACTTTGTGTATTCCTGTTATGTTACACTTTCTCTGGAGAGAAGCAACTCACCCTAAAAGAAAAAACACTTAAAATGAGTAGGGAAGCTCAGAATATACATATTATATATGTGATATGCATATGCATACATATACAAATATTAATATGATTTTTTAAAAAAATAAACGTGTTTCTGATGGCTAAATTAGGAAAAAATAAACTGTGAAGGACCACTTTGGTTATACAGAATTTCCAAAAATAGCCTGTTACCAATAGCTGATGAAGGAAGTGTCCTCTGCTGTCTGCACAGGCAATGCTTGCCTACCCTGCAGCCCCTCACAGCCAGGGTCAGCAGTTGATACAAGGCCTGATGCCTTTGCACAGGCTCCTGGGTCAAGCACATGCAGGAGCCAGGTCCCTACACAGACATGTACCCATGCAACTAACAACTCTCATCTCAGCCATTCATGTCTCCTGAAGACTGCTTACAGATGGAGACTCACGGACCATAAATAAGACCTGGAAACTAGAAAATACAGACCCCCAGACATTCAGTGGCTCACAACAAGTGGGGCTGGAAGGCCGAGTATGCAGTTCTCAGTGCATGCAGGCATGCAGGTCCCCCCCACTAGTTGTGAATGGCCTTGATTCACAGAGGTGAGGGAAGGGAGAAGCTCCCTCATGTCTCTGCTAAGGGACTGCTGCATGCAGCTTGCCTGGCTGCTCCAGCAAGAAACAGGGAGCTGCAGCATACTGGTGAAGGCTGAGAGCTGCTGCCAGCCAGTACTGCCCATCACTTCTAGTATTTCTCTAGTATTTCTTCTGCAGCCGACGTTACTTGGCATCAGACTTTACCTGGGTGGTAATTATGTCCCGAGGACGCTGTACCAATGGAGTTTCAAGTTTCTCCTCTCCTGTTTCAAAAGCAGTCAGTGCTATCAGCTGTCACCCATTCACCCACCCAAGAGAGGAGCAGTTGCAAATACTCGTGCTTCTATTCCTTGTTGCCACTGATGATGAGCAGCAATTGCAGTATATGGGCAAGCTCTAACACACTAATTGTAGCTCTCTTCCCAGGTTGGAGATGGCAGGGCTTTTTTTAAACGGCCCTTCTGTGCTCAGCATGGGGTAGCCAGGATGGAGGTGGGAGGATAAGATATCCTCCTCTGGTTCTCAACATCAGCGTTGTCCTGTCCTGGGCTTCAGGTACATCCCACCCATGCAGTAAGTGTGCAAGGGCTAATGCAAGCACGTTGAAGGGGAGGTGACTGCTGCTCTTTGACCTGTGCCCTTGCTCAGTCTGTCTGTCTTGAAGCAGGATGTGGCCTCCAGCATTTCTGTCATTTCTGTCGGAGCTCTCTGCAGAGGAAACACTCAGGAGTTTCCTATTTCACAGTGCCAAGAGGTGAACAGCAGGATGTGGGGAGGAGACAGTGCTGGTAAAGGAGACTGCCGTGCCCCAGCACAAAGCCTTTGAATGAAGGTGATTCATTTCCTGATGGGCAAAGGGGACTGCAGTGCAAACAGGCACCAGTGGCACACACCAGGCAATTGCCATGCACGTCAGGCACCCAGAGTGCACATCAGACACCCGTGGCATGCATCAGGCACCTGCTGTGCACACCAGGCACCCTGTGGTCCCTCTTCTGCGGGATGACTCTCACCAATGTATTTGCTCAATCTCATGCACACCAGGAAGCTGAAAGGAGCACTGTAAAGAGCAAATGAACAGGAACCTCAGGCCCCCTGTATGTACTGGGGTGTCTTGACTTGGCTGCACACGTGTCCACTTCCTCACTGTGGTGGTCGCATCCCACACCTGAGCCACCCTCCCTTGCGCTGCCTCAGATCATAAAGGCCACATAGGCCACAACCCTGCTGAGCGGCCTACAGCTTTGGCTGCAAATAGGAAAGGCTGTTCAGACCCAGGCAGGATCCCATCAAGAAACGTCACCAAAATGTCACAAGAAAGGGCAAAGCAACTTTGCAGCACCATGAAAAACAACACTGTTCCCAGTGTGCCTTGGGGAAGGGAGTTAATGGTTAACTCAGCGTCAGGCACTGCTCAGGAAGCACAGTCAGGCCCAGCCTTTAGTAACAGCAGCTGCATTTCAGACTGGCTGTCAGGATGCAATCCTGCAGGAGCTTCACATGGGCTCAAATGTGGGACTCAGCAGTGCTTGTGCACAGCACTGACTTTCAGGCCACAGCTCTTGCAGGTTGCTTCTGCAGAGCTTGGCAGGTGAGGGCTGTGTGCTGCCTGTGAGCACTGCACCAGTCTGGGGAACGGCTCTGGTTTCCAAGTGACAGGCTCCTCACCATGGGAAGATCACAGCAGCTTTACAAGTTCTGTCAGTGCGACTGGCCTCACAACCCCCCCATCTTAAGAAAAGGTGGAAAATGAAGATACCTCCAAAGGCAGGTGTGCAGAGGGGTCAGGGAGCTGGAGCTCCCTCTCCTCCCTCTTATTCTATTTCTGCAGCATCAGCTGTCATCTAGGTAGAGTTGAATCTCTCCTCTCACACCCTCGGGATTCTTAGGAAGCTGCATCATGAAGTAGTGGCTCAAGTTCAGTGAGCTACTGCTTGCAGAGAGAGGCCCTTGCCCTCAGAGACAGGGGACTTCTGAGAAGAAATTATGTCCCTGGGCAGTGACCTGGCATGGTCTGATGGAATCTAAAGCAGGAAGAACAGCAGTTATGAGCACAGATCCCTGGGAAGGGATGCACTATTGCAGGTAAACCACCCTTAAACTAACTCGTTGTTCCACCAAAATCACCCTCCCAAAGTTGGTTCCTGCAGACCACAGCTAGGTAATTACCTGCCCTTCTGTCTGTACCTGGTAATGCTTGGTGAGGAGCTTGGCGGGAAGTAAGAGTCAAGAATTAGACCCTCAGGCTACACTGTCAGAGCCCATGGGTCACAAAGAGCAGGAGAGGGATGTTGAGACACTATCCCAAGAGATGCCAGAGGCTGCTCAGAATCCCAGAGGAGAACCTGATTTCTAAAGAAAAATTCAAATCTTTGAATGAAACTGAAAATTGAACTCAGTAATTAATTCTGAAAATGGTGAGGGAATGGTAGATCCCGTGGCAGACGAATCCCAGAATACACGCCTTCAAGGTCAAAGGGACCTTCTAAGATGTTGCCTTCCCCATAAGCCTTCTCATATGTCTGGAATTAACGGCCTTCCCAAGACTGCATCTGCAGAGACCTTTTGCATTCTGTCTTTGCATTCTGTCTTCTGTGCCAAATTCACTGTTCCACTCAACAGAAGCTTTGGGTCACTGGAGATCTCTCTCTCATAGGCTTCAAAGCCTCCCAACTATCCCAAATGTGGGCAGTATGAAAGCATATAGAGCCATCCAAAGGAGGTGGACCTCATCCACAGATCCAGGCTCTTGTCGGTGGTGCCCAATGCCAGGACAAGAAGCAATGAGCACAGACTGGAACACAAAAAGTTCCATCTGAACATCAGGTAATACTTTCTTATGGTGAGGGTGACTGAGCACTGGCACAGGTTGCCCAGAGAGGTTGTGGGGTCTCCCTCCTTAGAGATATTCAAAAGCCATCCAGACATGGCCTGGGCAAGTGGCTCTACGTGGCTCTGCTGGAGAAGTGAGGTTGGACCAGATGGCCTACAGAGGTCCCTTCCAACCTAAACCAGCTTTTGGTTCTGTGATTACTTGCAAATTAAAAGTAATTCAGATGTAACTCACCTTTTTCCATTGCAAGTTTGTGCATGAGAACTTGTCCTGGAGTAAACATCTCTCTGAATGAGAGAATTTAACCCTTAGTGTACAAATTCCACCTTCTCCTGTTTAAATGTACTAGCTTGAATGTCTTGAAAGATACGGCTAAGAAAACCTTTGAGCAATCCGGAAGTTGAGCATTATTTAAATACATTAAAATGAACAAATTATTAGTTGTGTCCCTCAGGGGCTGATAATGTTTAATGTCTTTATTAATAACCTAGATGATGAGATGGAGTGTGATCTCAGAAAGTTCATGGATTATACCAGACTGGAAGGTGGGGGGAACATGGCTGATATGCTGGAGGGCAGGGCTGTTATTCAGAAGGACCTCAACAGACTGGAGAAAGGGGTGGACAGGAGCTTCAGCAAAGAGAAGTCCAAATCTTGCTCCTGAGACAGAATGCCCTAAGCACCAGGAGAGGCTGGGGCTGGCTAGTTAGAAAGCAGTTTCACAGAAAATGACCTGGAGGTCCTGAAGGATGAAAAGTTGAACAAAAGTTAGAAGTGCGCCCTTGTGCCAAAGAAGGTTACCCATAAACTGGGCTGCACGAGCAAAAGTGAAGCCAGCAGGTTGATGCAGGTGAACCTCCTCTCTCTTTGGTACTTGCAAGGCCACATCTGGAGTGCAGTATTCCTTTTACTGGGGCTTCCCAGTAAAAGGAAGACACAGATGTAATGGGGTGAGTCCAGCAGATACCACCAAGATGGCCATGGGCTGGAGCAGAGGACATGCAAGGAGACACTGAAGGGACTGGGTTTATTCAGCCCAGAGAAGAGAAGACAAAGACATTTTGCAGTTTGCAGCTACCAGATAAGAGGGTGTAGAGAAGACAGAGTCAGGCTGAACCTCTTAGTTGAACAGTGAAAGGACAAGCAGCAAAGGACACAAGCTGCAAGAAGGAAAAATCCAAGTAGATATTAGTGCAATTTATTTTTCACCACTAGCATGGTCAAACACTGGCACAGAGTCCAAGAGAAGCTGTGGAATCTCTGTTCTTTGAAGGTACTCAGAGTTCTACCAGACAAGGCCCTGGAACTTCCGAAGTGCTCCACAGCTGGTGTGATTTATTACATACATCAGCAAATTTGCTGAGGGTGCACTCAATTTCACTGTCCACATCACCAACAAAGATGTTAAATAGTGCTGGTCCCAGTACTGACCCCTGAAGAAAACCACTTGTCACTGATCTTCACTGAAGGCCACCAGATTTGTCAGGCATGATTTGCCCTTAGTGAAATTATTTTGGCTGTCACCAATCACCTCCTTATTTTCCATGTGCCTGAGCAGTTTCCAAGGTGATCTGCCCCATGATCTTGCCAGGCACAGTGCTGAGACTGACTGGGCTGTAGTTCCCCAGGTCTCTTTCCTTTTTTCTCCTTTTTGAAAATGGGGGTTATGGTTCCCCTCTTCCAGTCAGTGGGATCTTCACCAGGCTGCCATAACTTTTCAAATATAAGGGACAGTGGCTTAGCAACTACATCTGCCAGATCTCTCTGGATCTGTCGATATATCTCATCAGGTCCCATGGACTTGTGCAGCTTTAGGTTCCTTAGCTGGTGTTGAACCTGATCTTCTCCTACAGTGGAATGATAAGATAATTCTCACAGTTCCTGACTTTGCCTTCTGGGACTTGGGCTATGTAGCTGGAGATCTTGCCAGTGAAGACTGAGGCAAAGAAGCCATTGAGTACCTCAGGCTTCTCCGCATCCCAGGTGACCAGGTCTCCCATTTCCCTTCCAGAGTGGACACACCATTTCCCTAGTCTTACTTTTATCACCAGTGTACCCTATAAAAGCCTTTCTTGTTGCCCTTTGTGTCCCTGTCCAAATTTAATTCTAATAGGGCTTTGGTTTTCTCAACCTGATCCCTGTCTGCTTGAATAATGCCATTGTATCCCTCCAAGATTATCTGTCCTTGCTTCCACCCTCTGCAGACCTTCTTTTTCTGCTCGAGTTTGGCTGGGCGCATCTTGTTCATCCTTGCAGGTTTTTACCCACCTTCCTGGTGTTTTTGCCCAACTTCCTCTTTGTTGGGATACCTCACTCCTGAGTTCCTGTCCTTGAATATCAGCCAGCCTTCTTGGGCTCCTCTTCCCTCCAGCATTTTGTCACATGTTACATGTCACATGCTTGGTGCATTACCAAGCAGATCCCTGAAGAGGGCAAAGTCTGCTCTCATGAAGTCCAAGGTAGCAAGCTTGCTGTGCTCCCTCCTTGCTGCCCTCAGCATCCTAAACTGCACCAATGTCATGGTCACTGCAGCTGAGGCTGCCCTTGAGCTTCACATTCCCCCCAGCTCCTCCTTGTTGGCGAGAATGGGTTTAAGTTGGGCCCCATATGAAGCTGACTTACTGGTTGGAGTGGCCAGAATTCTTTTGTGCTGCTCTTCTGGTGCTCTCCTGCTGATTCATGACCTCTTCCCAGGCTCTGGACATCTATCACTGACACTGGCATCAGACTGTGAGGAGCAGGATGGATTGAGGTTCCCCTCCCCCAGCAACCCTAGTTTAAAGCCCTTTTCACCAGCCTGGCAAGCCAATGACCGAACATGCTCTTCCCCATCTCTGACAGGTGAACCCTATCAGCCCCCAGTAGACCAGGTTTCTCAAAACGAGTCCCATGTTGTAAGTAGCTAAACCTCTGCCTGGGGGTTTTACCAGAATTTGCTATTTAAATGACTCATTCTAGTTCTACTTTTCCTCATGGATTTGCCATTTGGGCTTTCTGGTTTTCCCCATCAAGTATCTGCATTTCCTAACACTCTTTTGAATTTACATTATCGATTTTATTCTCCCCTATTTAGCACAGATTGTCTTCCACTGCTCTTGCAAGCCACAGTTTTGGCCAAGGCATCTTGTTAGACATTTGTGAGAATTTGGTATTCAAGACATTTACTAGAGTATTTTCACAACTCGCAATTGCTATGCTCTTAAATTTATATTTTTCTGCACACTCGGTTTTGCTAATCATTATCTACAGCATTATGTATACATTTCTTTAGCAGCATCATTGGATATAACCTTCTGCTGGGACTATATTAACTTGCCTGCACAAAACACACACAGTCATTTCACACCTGTGGGAACAGAGACAAAAAGCTTTTAGCTAGAAACACTTGTGCTAGCTGAAACTCTATGAATTGGGAGATAACCATCTTTCCTTTCAGGAACTGTAATTAAACAACTACTACGTCAGACCTGTATAGGTAATTTCTGTCAGAAGTCCTTAGGAGCATGACAGTGTTCCTCTCCAAACACACAGAAGCATCTTACTCTACATTTCCTGTTCCTTGGTTTGTTTGCTTGTTGATAATGGAATCCCACAAGCTTTAGGACATCCCCAACATGCCCATGTGGGAATGACTGTTGGCACCTACTCTCACTATCCTCTCCACTAAACCAAGATAGACATGTTGCCAGCTGCACATCTGCAAAGTACTAGAGGACTTTGTTATCTTGCACAAACACATTTTGCACTTAATCTGTGTGTTTTATCTTTTTACTTATGCTTTGATACTGCAACAACACTCCCTCACTGTGACTGGTGGAGCCCAGGCCCCCCTTGGTGGCACTGCTGGTCTTTTATGTTACCAATCATTAAAAGGTAATGAAGGATCCCATACACTAAGTTTCAGCCCTAGCCAATCCTAAAGATGAATGATAATTATTAATGCTTTGGCCTACAGCCATTTTTTAAATTTATTTCTTCTCTTCTTGAAGCTGTAGGGGTTTGCAGTAGTCTCTGGAGAACAGCACTCGTCACAACAAACAGAAAGTCCATAAGCTTAAAACACGGTTATAATTAGTCAAAAATCGCAATTTGCCCCATTGCAGTTGGAGTCCTCAGAGTCCTCCACACTGTTAGATGCACACAGGCCGAGTTCTGCATTCCACAGCTGATGAGTGGTCTAGTTTCAGGGGAGAGACAGAGTAGGGTTATTGTCCATGCTCTTGTGGATGGGACATACACCTGATACTCCTCCCTCCTCCACCTCTCCAAATGCTTAGGTAAGCTTAGATCCTCCCTGTTCTATTTTCTGCTAAACCATTACTCAGAATACCCGTGGGAAGTGTATTTTTACACTGAGCACAATGCTGGGAGTGTTTGTGCACACCTGGGGAATGGGAGCCTTAGGCAACGTAGGTCACCAGCGTACGTAGTCAATAACGCTAGGAGCCTGATAGTCACTTCAGGCACAAGGACTGCCCTAGAGACACACATCAGCAAAACCTGGGGATTCCTTTTAGCAGTCTGGCCAAACAGGTTAGGGGGGAAAATCGATTAGACCACACTCTGGCACATTTCCACCTGAAATGTAGGTTAGATGTGTTAGTTGGAATCTGCCCTGTGTGCATAAGCATCTGTAGTTTTAATTAAAGGGTTTCTGGTGTTGTATACGTATGCAAGGGAGTGTGAACATGTCATGCTCAAAGGTGATAATGCTACTGACAACTCATGTCTGCATCACAGTTCAACATGATGAGAGCATCAGTGGGATTTTTCTTTCCTGCCCCAGGGTGGAACAGGCTGGGAGAAGTCCAGCATGTCATTTTCCATTTGTAAAGCAAAATTTTTCTGTCATTTATACAGAAAAAGGACACGGGGTTCACCATTTGTAGCAGGTACAGATATTGTGACCAGAGCCTTTAGTCAATTAAAGACAGAAGGAAGGAAAATGTTTCTAATTTGCTTTTGCCTTTTATGAGCTCCTTCTGGCACCCTGTTCTTGATCCCATGCAACGATATGTAGTCGTGGGAACAGGAGAAAAGTACTCCAGAAAAAAAAAAAAAAAGTATTAAAAAAAGATATTCAGACTAAAAAAGAGCCAAACCACTAAGACTGGAATGTCATTAATCCTGCACACCAGCTGCAGGCATCTAACAATGTCCCAGTGCAGCTGAAGAGAGGCAGATGATGTGTTTGCTTACACAGTGGGGAAAAGGGCACCCTGGCCCCACTGAACAAAAAGGCAAAATGCCAAGTGACTTTTAGGGATGTCTGCACTTTGGGGGATAAACTGTCTCAGAAACATCTGCATCTGCTGGGAAAGGAAATTCTAAAAGTCAGAATAAGCTAAACAATCTGGAAATGGTTTGAATATTGACTAATACAATGCTAGACTAGAAACTTGAAATGAGACTGCAGCCGAAAATAACCACAGTGACCACAGCATTCAAGAAGACTAAAACAAAACCACCAAGCAATGTCTACAGCAAGTGTGGGAGACTGCAGCAGGCTCTGCAGATACAGGAGAAGATCTGGTACATCACCAAGTCACACGGACCCTACACAGACACTCCAATCACCCACTGAATTCCTCTGTGCTGTATTGTACAAGAAATTCCTCTACACTGGGACCTGAGCTAGGAGGGCCAATCTGAAAGTAGCAGAGCATAAAGCCACCCCCGGTTACTCAGTTAGCAGGTGCTTGGAGCAATGCTGGGGTTTGAACAGTCACCATTGCTTTACCATGCCTGACATAGAATTTGCCTTTCTCTGCAAACCTGCCACTCTCCTTTGGCTCCCCTTCCTGCTTGCCTTGCACTGAACACATTCACAAGTGAAGGCTCACTGAGACCAAGCTTGAGCATTCAGTCATTAGGTACAGCATCTTCCTTCCAACAGCACATGATGGTAGTTACCCCCTCATAAGCATCAGAGCTCTGCAGCTGGTGACGTCACCTCACTGGAAATCCTGGAGCAAGAAATTACCTGTGCTCTGGAGCTATTGATCAGAAACATGGCAATACTTTTAAAGCCTCTCAGCATGCTGTTCCTATCTGCCAGGTATCAAAAAATGACTTGCACATGCAGAAGACAAGTTATCTCTTTTGAGAAGATCTTCATTTGCCCTATATTTGAATTTAGCAACATTTTTTTGTGGGCAAGCAAAAGAGTGGGTGGGTGGGACAGCTGGGGATCTCATCACATCACAGACCTTTCTGCCTTCAAAGTTTCAAGAAAAATATCCCATACTGCACTCAAATCAAAGCTGAGGAAGATGCTCTTCTTTGACTCAGTGTCCCATGCTGCTACTTGTCCTCAGATTTTACTGTTACTTTTGATTTCACAAACACTATGTGGGCATCCCTCAGCAAGTCACAAACTTGGCAGCACCCTGCAGACAGCATGGGAAAAGCAGCTGTAGCTCAGTGCTACCTTTATGATTTTTTTTGCACACTGAAGTCTTCCACTTCCTTCACCCCTCCATCCTTCCCTCCTGCCTCAGGCAGGCTCAGCACTGCCAGTAATTTAGGGACTACAGATATCACCATCACTTCTGCTCACCCCCATAACAAGTTCTGGCATCAAGGTGCAGCCTGGAACTGAACCACCCACAGGCTAACTGAAAGCCACAGGATAAACACCCTAGGAGGGCCTCACACTCTCTCTGAAGTTTCCAAACTGTCTGCCAGCTTTTTTGTTTGTTACTGTTGTCTACTTTGTACCCAATTGTCATTGTTTTTAATATGAAATTCTTCAGCATTGCCCCTTTCAATGAAAGAGGCTCCTCAGGGATACTGTGGTATTTATGAAGACATCCGTTCAATGTTAATAGCAGTACAAAAAAAAAGAGTATTAGAAAAATAATGTAAACCAGGAGGTAAAAGCACTACTCAGGCTCAAGTGCTGTAGGCTTCTGTCTCACCCATCTCAGAAATGCTGTGTGTTAAGGACACTGCCCAGGTTCAGCCCCTTCAGTCTGAAACAGGAGCAGCTGCTGGGGGATGTATTAATGCAGAGCTATCAAATCTGGAGAGTAGTAGCACAGAGGGGTGCTCTTCACTGCTGTTTGTAAAACACAAACCAATGGGCATCAGCTAGAATGACTGCTGATGACTCCCTGTTCCTTTTCCTCTACCCCTATCACTTCAGTCTACCTCTCTCCATTTCTTAAAGCTCTGTTTTCCCTAGATAGCTAGCATATGGTGAAATCTCTTCTAAGACCTATCTTCCACCTCCTTCCTAGGAATCCATTTCTAGCCACTGCTGTGGAGACAGGACACGGGACAGGTAAACCCTTGCTCTGATCCAGTAGATCTCCTGCCATCTTCTTGGGCTCTTTTCTTGTCCTGCCCCAAACACCTATCCGGGTCAGACAGGGTCAGTCCTGCCCTAAGGGCAGGAATAACACTGCACATCTGACAAGCACCATACCACAGATGGGCTACAGTACCCAAAAACATAAACCCAAGCAATTTATCATCCAGCAACATCTTCAGAGCTGGGAAAGGCATCCCTGCT
This sequence comes from Stictonetta naevosa, assembly GCA_011074415.1. Classification (NCBI taxonomy): domain Eukaryota; kingdom Metazoa; phylum Chordata; class Aves; order Anseriformes; family Anatidae; genus Stictonetta; species Stictonetta naevosa. The sequence goes on from CM021719.1 coordinate 183,175, forward strand.
TCCATATGCCTAATAAGATCAACATCAAGTACTCCACATCATTTTATTCATTAGACATGGGCAACTTTAACCTTCACATTCTTCAGCATTATACCCTAGCCACACGTGCAATGAAGTATCTCTGTTGGCATGCAAATTACAGGGTATTGCATGTTTCTCCACACTTCACCTGATACAGGGTATACTCCACTCTCCTGAATGAGTAGGGGAAGCACATCCAAGCCAGCACCTTTGCAGAACCACTCCTTTAGTTGCTGTGAGCTTTCCTGGCCAAAAGGCTTGCTCAGCAATCCATGTTTCCACACAGATCCTACAAACCCCGCAGAAAAATGGGGATCGCTCCAGAAGCCCTCCCATAAAATGAGCTCATGGACACAATACTGAAAACTGGTTATTCCTGTGGCTTCTTTACTGGAGGAACTCAATCAATAAAGTAAGTGGAAAATTGAAGTTTTTTAGCTCTTTTACACCTGTCACATGAACAGCTTGGAGAGCTGCCATAGCTACTGACTGCAATGCACTGGCTAATGGACCATATGCCTTGAACAGAAATGAAATGACAGGCAGGCAACCAACCTATCCATGAGTGCCTGCCCAGCCTTGGCATAGAAATGCAATTCAGCAAACTCCTAGCAGATCACAGAAGCTGGGAAAGAGCAGAGTTTTAGAAAAAGAAAGAGCACAGGTACAAAAGAAGCTGTACTTCGCACCCGCACCAGTGTCTGGAGGCTAAGACAGCAACGTGGCTGCAGTGCAGACATACAGGGAGACTAAGCGCAAGACAAGCTAAAGTCTCCCAGCATGCACCATTCAACAGCACAATTGGAGAAAAATGGGATACGTCTCTCATCCCCACCCATGCAATCCCAGCTATCCCCAGCATTCACATGACAATGTGTGCTCCTAGCTTTCTAACTTTTTTTCTCTCTCTAGGACCAGCGGGGCTGCTTTCCTTATGGCTCAAAGTGTATTTCAGAAGAAAGCAGAAGCTCTGCTGATTATCCTTAACTACAGGGAAACAGGCTGCTTGCTGCTGCCGCAACTCTGCCAGCCACAGCGCAGCATGTTTGATTCACTCAGGAAAGGGTGTAAGGCATCATGCTGAATCCCAACACTATTAAGCCTTCCCCACCAGTCTTGGCTGATCTTTTGATGCAGTGCTGCAAAGCTAGCCCCATGGCCTATTTTCAACATTGTTTTGTATACCCCACTGAAATAAAACAGCATTTGAAAATTTTCTTGCTAGATATGTTGCTCTCAGGACATATACTGCTCCAGAAGGGAACCAGCACTCTCCATTTTTTTTTCACGTAGTCTAACCAAAGAGGTACCATTTGATAGTGTGCATTCAAGGGTTCCCTAGAGTCCTCTTTCTTTCACTGCTTATTTGTGACAAGGTTTATAAACTCTTTCCTGAGGTCCATGCTCAAGAGTTTCCTTTCTGGTATCAGTTTGGATCCTTATACTCACTCTGCTTTGGCCATTTACACAAGTATTAGGTCTGCTGCCACTTGCACTGCTTGAGCAGTTGCAGTGTTAGGCTACTTTGGGACATCCCTGAGCATGCTGGCTGAGGTAGATCTGATGTCTTCTCACTCCCAGATGCATAATACCCTCTGCTACATACTCACACACTCCTATCCCACACAGGACTTGTCTGCGCTAAAATGACCTTCATTAAGGAAACAAATAGTGGCCAGAAAAATGTGCCAGCACAAAGGAGTACAAGTTATGAACAAGGATGAAAATAAGCAGCACACGACTGAGAAAGGGTGAGACAGAAGCACCATTTCTCCACCAGTGAGATTTCTGACTGCTCACAATTTCCAGCAGAAATTGTTCATCTGATCCTCTGATCTCAGGCTGCTGCCTAAGGCTATCTAGATGAATGGCCCTTTAGAGATGCTACTGTTATGCTGTTGACCAAAGAGAGTGCTTAAGGATATCAGTGCATTAGCTTTGCTTCGATCTGTTCTTTGGCCCCAAGTCCAACTAGTATGGAATGAAAACCCCTGTCTGATCAAATCTTATTAGCCTCTGAACAGGACAGTCCCTGTTTGTGCTAACTCCTGAGTCATTCCCAGGAATGACTGCCGTTTTGGGTCTGGGAAGGTCTGGGCTAATCCATGCCAAAGATGACACAAACATAAAGCAGCACTGATGATGGTGATCCACAGCTCATGAGTTTCCTCTTCAGTACTAATATGGAAAACCCTCTGTGAAAAGCTGAGAAAAGTGTCCAACCAAGCTACATTTTGGGAAATAATTCCTGTCCTCTCTATACAATTTGCCCCGTGCTTCCTTTCAGTCTGTGCCTGCAGGAACTAGTTCTGAGCATCTCTGGAAGGCACCACACAGACCCTCAAACTGATGTTACAGCACAAGGAAATAAAAAATTAACTGAGTTACAAAAGGGATATGGAACATATCGCCATGAGTGCAATCACACAACATGTGTGGGACTACCTGGGGATCAGGCCCAGTCAGCACAGGTTCACAAAAGGCAAGTCCTGCCTGACCAAACTCATCTTCATCTATGACCAGGTGACCTGCCTGCTGGATGAAGGAAAGGCTGTTGATGTAGTCTACCTAGACTTCAGCAAGGCCTTTGACACGGTCTCCCATAGTAGTCTCCTGAAGAAGCTGGCAGTCCAGGGTTGGATAGGTACACGCTTTGCTGGATTGAAAACTGGCTAGGCAGCCAGGCCCAGAGAGTGGTAGTGAATGGAGGTAAGTCCAGCTGGCAACTGGTCACCAGTGGTGTTCCCCAGGGGTCAGTGTTGGAGCTTTTTCTCTTTAGTATCTTTATTGATGACTTGAATGAGGGAATTGAGTGCACCCTCAGTAAGTTTGCAGACGACACCAAGCTGGAGGGGAAGTGTTGATCTGCCAGAGGGTAGGAAGGCCCCAGAAGAACCTGGACAGGTTGGGTCTATGCACAGAGGCCAATGGGATGAGGTTCAACGTGGCTAAGTGCTGGGTCCTGCACTTTGGCCACAACAACACCATGCAATGCTGCGGGCTTGGGGGCAGAGTATCTGGAAAGCTGTGCAGAGGAAAAGGATCTGGGGGTGTTGGTCAATGCTCGCCTGAACATGAGCCAGCAGTGTGCCCAGATGGCCAAGAAGGCCAATGGCATCCTGTCTTGTGCATCCTGGCTTGTATCAGGAATAGTGCAGCCAGCAGGAACAGGGAGGTGATTGTCCCCCTGTACTCAACTTCAGTGAGGCTCCACTTCGAGTGCTGTGTTCAGCTCTGGGCTCCTCACTACAAGAAGGACATCAAGACCCTGGAGCCTTGTCCAGAGAAGGGCTGTGAAGCTGGTGAGGGGCCTGGAACACAAGTCCTGTCAGGAGCAGCTGAGGGAAGAGGGAACTGGGGTTATTTAGTCTGGAGAAGAGGAGACTCAGGGGAGACCTTATTGCTCTCTACAACTTCCTGAAAGAAGGTTGTGGTGAGATGGGTTTTGGCTTCTTCTCACAGGTGACTAGTGATAGGACAAGAAGGAATGGTCTCAAGTTGTGCCAGGGGAGGTTCAGGTTGGAAATGAGGAGAAATTTCTTCTCAGAAAGAGCAGTCAGGCATTGGAAAGGGTTGCCTAGGGAGGTGGTGGAGTCACTGTCTCTGGGGGTGTTCAATGAAAGGTTGAGCGTGGTGCTTAGGGATGTGATTTAGTGGGTAATATTGGTAGTAGGGGGGTGGTTGGACCAGATGATCTTGGAGGTCTTTTCTGACCTTAATGATTCCGTGGTTCTATGAAGTAATCACTCAGATTTAAAGAAATGTCTAGATTTTCATTTTTCCTTGATCTTTACTTATAGCTGTTTAATTCAATAACCTTCAATAATCCTCAATAGATATTTGGAACTAAACAGTCTGTTAAAATTCAGTACCCACGCATACTTGTGCAAGTGTTGAGAAAGACCACAGGTATATCTTTGAGAACCACCCATGTGTCCTCCTGCAATATCCCCAGAGCTAGATGCAACTACAGGCCAGAATAATTTCTAAAGAAAGCAGAATGACAACACAGCAAATTATTTATGGGAAAAAGCTTAAGGCCTTTAACTGATTTAACTGCTCCTTTGTAGGTCCACCTTTATAAATCATTGACGTTTTTATCCACCAATGAACAAGAACATTCCTGCTATTAAACACGATCATCAGAATCCCAAAATACAGTAAAAGTTTTACCTCAAGTCCCTGTGAAGCTGCTGTTACTGTGTGGATCAGTCTTTGGTGCACACCACCATCTTCCTGGCTAGCTTGCAAGAAGCTTGCCCTAGCCTGGGTGACATCTGATGCAGCCTTGCTGGTATAAATTCAATACTTGCCCTGCTTAGTGCAGATCCAGAACATACTGTTGCTGGCACTGTTTCAGAACACTGCATTAGGATGTCTGGACAGCAGCACTTCTGCAGTCCTACTCAGCATCCTGCCCTGACATGCAATTGCAGCCAAAATGCGTGGGGCTGGACTAAGGCTCAATTAGTAACAGTGCACTCAAGAAAGGGTGCCTTGAAGAAGCCAGTGAGGATGAACTGGGTTACAGCTGCAGTTGCTGTTACTCCCAGAGCAAACTAGGGTTTAGACTTGATTTGAACTGTAAATTTCCTGTGGTAACATTGTCTTTACCTGTAGCACAGTGCATGCACACATGCCAACTGTGACAGAATTGCATCAGCTCACACATGTGCATGAGCCCAGCAGCACCAGAAATACTAAAGATTTTGGACAAGCATTTGTTAGAGCAGATAGAGACAAGCAGCACTCCTCAGCTCAGAGAGATGAGGAACACCAGGGGTGAATATTGCTGGTATGAAGAGAGGAGAAGGAAGTGGTACACCATTGGAAACCCCTCTGGCATGAAGGCTGGCCAGTTTAGGCTATGTCACTGCAGGATCACCTACTCCAGCGGCATCCTTCAGCTGCTCAAAGGGAATCCTTCAGCAAAGTGAGAAGAGCTTTCTGCAGCACCACCTCCCATCTGCTCCTTTTGCAATTCATAAAACCCATGCTCCACTTGAAGGAAGACCTTGGCTGTTGCCACTAAACCAAGACTCCATCGCCTGATCAGGGTCTCTTTCAGAAGCACTTTTTGGGTGGCAGTGCTCCCAGTGAGCCTGTCTCCATACCATCCAGACACGGCACAACAACAGCAGGCAAGACGAGGCATGACCAGCCGCCACGAAGCCCAGCCGCTCCACTGAGCAGGAGCAGAAGATACCTTGCCCGCCTGCAGGCACTGACTCAGACATGCAGCAAAGCAGTGATTCCTCCCTGAAGTCATCTGAACTAGGTGGACCTCAGACAAAGCATTTCACAATTTGTGAATGAAGTCTGATTGGTTAACACACTGAATAATCTCCAAATCCTTCTTGGTCTCCCAAGTCAAACTCCTGGGAACCCTGCCCTCTAGTTGTATCACAAACATTGACTATGAGCTGGGACTTCCTTACAACGACAGACCTTTCTCTCCCCAAAGCTCCCAGCCTGCAGCTTTAGAATATATCAGTTTTGTTCACTGGCAAGTGCAAAGTCAAAGGAGGTATTCAGTAGTTTATGTCACTCTGTTAAATGTCATTTATGCAATGAAGACAGCTGGGTAGACTGGAAGACCCTAACAGGAGTCTTTTGTATTCAATTTATTGCTGAAGATACCTTCAGGTAACCAAAAATATAACTTTTACAAACAGTTGACAGTCTGCATCTTTTTAAGGAGCTTTTTTATGCCTCTGTGAGAGCATACTCATAGCCATGGAGACAAACACATTAACCTCAAAACTGACATTCAAAGACTAATAAGACAGTGCGATGCTGTCTGCCCCACACTGCAAAGAACCCAGAAGAAAATTTAGCACATGTACAAACCAAGCAGAGCAGCATTTCTGCAGGTGTGCTGGTGTTTTTCCAAAGCAGCTCTTCTGCTGTGGGTGTCAGTACCCAACACGTTCCCTATAATGTTAGGGGTCCCTGCCCCTCATTGGAAGAGACACCTGCTGCAGCGTCACATCCCACAGGCAGCCATGGAAAGGGAAATTCAGGAATGCAGTCCAGCTGTCACAGAACAGTGCGGGGAGCCAGGCCACAAGCCATACACCCTCCTGTCACCCTCCACAGACAACAGAAAGGCTCCAGAAGAAGCTGCCAGGATGATATGAGGCAATCAGGACATTGAAAATGGCCAGCTCAAAATAAATCCTGGATGAATTTATGGACAGAACATTTTCACCTGTAGGCTGAGTGGTGCAAAAGACTGATGTTTCATACAAGGGACACTGCACCAGGGAAAACTGCCAAAAGAAGTGAGGGTCTTACTGTACTAGAAGGCAGAGACCAAACATGTTCACTGTGCTACAGCTTCTTTGCTGGTCTGAGAACAATGAGGTAAAAGGCTTGATGCTCTATCTGACTTTGAGGTCTGAGTTCTGATGACTGGGCAAGGGATTCAGCAGCTGCTGTTGGGATTCTCCTTAATGTAGAAGAGGGCCAAAGGGACACCTGATCCCTCTATCCAGAAAGGGATCTCAGTTGTTATCCTCCATAGCTTGCAGAAAGTGCTACCTTTGACTAGGATTGCCACCGACTCTACGAAAGAAAAGCTGTAACTGCACAGTGGGAAGATGTTCCTTAATGTCCAGCTGCCTCCTTCAGCAAGCAGCTTAAAAGCTGTTTGTGGGTCAGAAGTGGGTCAGATATACCTTATTGATAAGAAAGAAGCAGTTCTCAGGCACCCTGCATTTACATTTTTAAAGTCCACTGGCATCTGATGGACAATGGACAACAGGCACTCTGTACAGAAGATGGACAAATTCTGTTGCTCCCGAAGCACACGTGCTCCTGCAAGCATTACACAGGATGCTAATGAAGCTTAATGTAAAGCATTAATTTATCTGAACCCACTGCTAAATGAAGATCAGAGCCAAGAGAGGATACATGCTTTTTTGACAAGGCATTTAAGAAGTGGAGAGTGAAAAATCAAATGCAAGCCACAGATGGCAGCAGAGGGTCTCCCTCTAGCACTTTTCCAGGGCATGGCCGGCTATCCTCACTCCCTTGTATTGTTATTTTTGTGTCCTTTTGCCCCTTGTACTCTCTGGACTGAAGGAAGGAAGGATGTTTCACAGGAAGGAAGGACAGGCTTGGCTGTAGTGAGACCGGGCTACACAGCTTCCGGCCCAGCGCTGTTCCTTTCTACCAAGGAGGGAAAAAGCCTTACACTGCAAACAAGCTTGAACCATAGACAATGGAGGCAAAACTGAAAGGTGAATGGTATGGATCTGTGTGTAGGGGCTTAGGAGCAAGTTCCTGTTTTAAGACAGACAGGGAAAGGGTGCTGCAGGACAGGGCTGGCTGCCACCACTGCTCTGGGAGATGTGAGGAAGGTGACCCAGGCTCAAGGAGCATTGCGCTGGAGCCAAGGTGCCTTGCTGCTGATGCTGGGAGGACCTGTCATCCCACCCCGGAGACAATCCATTCCCAATGACAGCAAGGCTTTCCAGGACTAAACAACTGCCAAAGCAGACAACAGGGTAAGGCTGTTTTTCTGCACGCAGCAGTTGCTATTTTGCCATGCCTGTGCCTAAAGCCAACCTTACATTCATCCCTAACCCAGCTCTCTGGAGCTCACCTTTGCTGTCTGCAGTATGCAGCATCCAAACAGCCAGGCTTCCAGTCACTGCAGGAAAACAGTCCCCCCAGCCTCCCCAGAAGGTTATAGCATTGCTTCTGCACTCACCTTCAAAAACTCAGTTCCATAGCTTTTCCAAATCACTGATGATCATTCTGCACCCACTCTCCTGCACAGCATCTCTAACAATTTGTTTCAGATAAAAAGAAATGCCCTGTTCCAAACTGTGCTAGTCATTGCTTTGCTCTGCCCAATGAAAAAAAAAAAAAAAAAAAAAACTACATAAGTGCAAGATCAAGAGAATTTAAGAGCTTCTGCAGATACTTTATCACATTCTATAGCCAAATCTCAGAGAAACTTCAACATCCACATGCTATATAGGATACCTTTATGTTAAGACATTAACAACACATTCAACAACACTAAAAACAATCCCAAAAAATAGATATACAGGATGTGATACAAACAACGGAGTAAGAAGCTTCATTAGGATTTCCCAACTGCTCTCAGTTAATTCTTACCACAATGCAGCACTAACAGTTACTTATCATCATACAGGAATTGTTGTTCTCCAGTAAAAGCAAACGTATTTCCAAATGATTCACACTACCTGAGGAATTAATGTTTTTTCAGCTCTGTTCCAGATCCTAGGTCAGGAATCGCCTTTCTATTCTGGTAAATTCCACCAAGATATCACTTGTAACAACAAGTTTTTGAAGCAGTTTCATCAGATTTTCCCTTTAAGGTAACCCACTGCACTCCCACGTGAGGCACAGGCACCTCAAAGGCACAAGCAGCTGAAAGTACTGCAGCGGAATCAGATGATCAGCGTAAGCTTGGAGTTTCTGCAGCCTCCTTTCAGCTTTAGAAATGCAGCCTGTGATTTTCAAAGTCACCCTGAAGGGAAGCCACAAGCCAGTGCAGTAGTTTAAAACCTGGATAACACATATAAAAGCAATTTATATAAAAACGATTTTGAGAGTAAATATGAAAACGAAGTCTGACAGATGCTGCTTCAACATGTAACGAGGTTGCAGCACTGCAGCAAAATCTGTCATTCCCAGCTGTATGATGTCGCGCTGCACGCAGTCACAATGTGGAAGAGCTGACAATGCCAAGAAGTAGAGTGCTACACTGTTGCAGAACTGTGAACCAGTTTTCCTTTCTTCAATTGTCTGGATTACATACTATAACAGAGCAAAACGTGTTAAGTGAAATAGCTGAGGTAAAGACAAATGGGTTAGAGCTAAAGAGCTGCTCAAGCTTATGTTAATTTTAGCCAATCACTTAGAAAGGCACGTTTTCAGCTTAGGATGAAGCTACCATTTAGAGTTCAATAAAAACACCCAAAGACTGAAACACAAACTTGAAAACTATTGACACAAGTGACTATTGACACACAGTGACAATGTTTTCTTGCCAGCCTCTGTTCCACCTTTCCTACTATGTCACTTGTATTTCCAATTCAGCACACTTGCTGCTACCCACTCCTGTACCATTAGATGCAAATGCTGGGCTGACCTGCACATTGTCCGTGGGTTCCCAGAGCAGGAGAGGTGCTGTGCTGCAGCCATGGGAGCCTTCCTCAGCTGTCTGGGCAGGATGACTGCTATGCTGTGACACAGGTTGGGCAGCCCTCTCACATCACCTCCTGCAGAAGCAGAAGCTTTTCTCTCCTACTGCGCAGCCTGACACATGAGCCTCAAGCTTCAGAGGCTTTGTAATATTAACCACCAAAGTTCATTCTTACCAGGGCTAAGAAAGCCTCAGTTCTCATCTCCTCCTCCTGCTGCTCTGCTCTTTCAGAGACAGGCAGTGCACACTCAAGGATCTCTCTGGTCTCAGCCACAAAGGTGTTTGCAGGGTGTCTGAATGAAATCTGTCCCTTTCCTTCTGAGCAAGTGATCACAAATCCAATCAAGAAACAAGGGCTTTCACTGCAAAAAATCGTATTTATATTCACCAACCACCTCTTAGAGAACCATCAAGTTTGCAATTTAAAATTGCAAACCTCAAAAATGGCTAGGTGAACGAGTCAATTTGAAACTAAGTGAGGTCTGATACTATGTCCCAGGTTATATGGGAGGTCAAACTATGACTTCATCTATGACTTAAAAACCAATTAGCTAGGTAAATTCAGAACTATGTTTACAGTCAGTGGCCAGTACATGCAGAACAGATAAAAATTGTCAAAGCCTACACTTTCCCTTCATGACATGAAGGAGGCAAAACCACCACACATTCTTCCCCAAGCCAGGGCAGATTGTGAGGGGGTGGTGAGGGAGCATAGGTCCTTTTCATCCCAGAGCACTGCATGCGAGAAGCAGGACCTGCCCACAGCACCAGGCAGCTGGCCTGCTTCTGCCTTCGAAGGGAGGAGCGAGGGCTGGCACCGAGCACAGCCATGCTGTGGACTCCCAGCTCCCTGGGGCTGGGCAGCACTGGGACGAGGCAGCACAGAACGGCCGGTGTCGAGCCCCAGTGGGACAGGGAGCGGCAGAGGGAAGCCTTCCCCTTGTACAAGATACACGCATGCATTAGCAGCTTTCCAGAGAATCTAGGAGACCAATAGATTTTGCTGGCCTAAGTTCAATCGGACCCCAGATGATATGGCCCAAAAGTTACTTTGAGAAGACAGTATTTGAGGTGTGCTGAATCCAGTGAAGCTCTGGCACGCAAGGCCAAAATTGTTTGGACTTAAGTACAGTAACTCTTCCACTATAGTGCTCTAAATGTGAAGTCTGCACTACTGCTGCTCAAATGTGGACAGCGCTTTGTGTGAGCTGCAACTTCCCAAACACAGAGTGCCCAAAGTCACCATGAAAGTAAAGCGATGGTGCAGATGCAAACAGGGGCATGCATGTGGCAATACTTAAAACAATCAGGGAACATTGACATTGCAAAACTGACCTCACAGTGTCCAGAACAGATCCTCACACTGATAATTCAGTCATTTTTAGACATGCCTGCCCTGTGCCTGACACTACTTGTGCCTTTTACCCCCACGCTGCCCCTCTCCAGCCAGACAAGTGTCCTCTGCTAGGACATAAGTAGGCAGGGTTAAAGGGGCTTGGGGGCAGCTAATTAACTTTCACCCAGATCCACTCTTGCCACATGGCTGTACACTGCATCAGCTGGGGGAGAACTGGAAAGAGCACTCAGAGGAGAAAGCTGCCAGGAGGAGGGGAAAGGCAAACCCACCTCCTTCAACCACCATGCCCACCTGCACTGACCTAGCATTTCCCCAAACCATGACTGGAGAAAATGTAAAAGTCCCATTGTCTCCTCCAAGTTGCAGCAGCGAGCATCAGCTCCCATTTGCTTGTCACACTGAAACAAACTTAGCAGCTGATGTCTCCCTACATTTAATAGCAGTGTATTTTGGAAACTTTGTTCCTAAGCAGACAAATGCTCCATTTCATTCCCTGGTCTACTGGTGTGGATCCTAATGGGTTCCACTACTGGCACAGCTCATCCAGCTCTCACTGCTACAGACACAACACTCATGGCAAAAGGCTGCACAGCAGGCTGAGCATCATATTAAAACTAATTTAAACTTTCTAAAAACCCTCCATCTTTTCAACCCTTCATTATAACAGTGCATTCACCTTTCTGTATCGTGTTTCCGTGAGAATCTCAAAAGTTCAGTAATGTAAACACTACATTTGTTGTACAACCCCTATGAGCAAGCACCAAAATAGTCTCAGCTCTGTTTTACCAAGAAAGTAGTATAAACTCCTTGTGTATGGTGTTTGTGCTCGTGTGTCTACTGCCAGTGCACTTAGACAGGTGCAACAAACAGCCTTGCCTATCTTACTCCACCCTGCTTGAGGGTTAAAGAACAGAGAACTGAACTGTGCCTTACAACCCCTTATCTGTCTAGATTAGGGCCCCTACGCAGGAACATCACTGCCAAAACCTACAGAGACACAAAAAGGGTAAGATCTAAGCTGGCACATTTTGTTGGCTAAAATCCAATGCCATACTTAATGCACTCTCATTTTCAGACTGCTGAGACAATACAAATCCCACAAACTCCGCAGGAACGGTATACACAGGTATCAATCACTTGTGGGTTTTTCCATCAAACTGAATCTGTCACCAACTCCAAGCCCTCAGATCCAGACATATGACCAACCATCCACAGGGTCTGCAATGGGTGTCCATCTCAGTCACCACATGGAGAAGTCTGCCTTTGTCTGTTCACCTGGGCAAACAGCTGAGTCTGGGATGGGTGCAATCAATCCCACCTTTGGTGACCACTGACAGTAGAAGAGAACAAATTAAAGTACTCAAAAACCTCAAAAAATGTAGGCTGTGAAAAACAAAGGGAATAACAGTATTAAAAGGTGAAGCAGACCACCAGCACCAGAGATGGAAGAAGCAATAGCAAGCAACAATTGCTCATCAGCTGTCACCAAGTATTTCAAAATGTGTGCTTTCTGCATCACATACACAGATCCAAATGTTACCTAAGAAGAAAGACTATACAATGGTTTTAGACAAGTGCTCTCCTTCCAATATGTTTTAAGAGTTCCCATGACTTGCATTCCAGTAGTTAGTGCAAAACATGCTGCCGCTCCTGATCATCATCATGTCAATCTTCCAAAGCAAATGGCCTCCTAAACAAGATTATTTGCTTCATTTGCGCTTAATATTTGCATCAAAATTGTTCCATTTTGTGATTTGGCTCAGTTACACCAACCAGACTTTTTGAAAAACTTCTGAAAATAACAAGGCACGTCTCATTTGTTTCCTTGCTGACCGCTGCCCTTGGTGGGAAGGAGTGGCTTCACAGAGGATGAGCACAATCTCAGAGCCACTTGGACCAGAACAAAGGCAGGGAAGTTAGTTAACAAGGACTTGCCTACTCTTAAGTTATTCCATATCTCCTTATCCTGATTTACTCCTGCCCTCAGGAACTTTTAGCCACATGTCCAAAAGAAACACAGCAAACAGCCTTCCAAGCTTTCCTCCACTTCCAGGGCCTGGCCTGTTAGAGAGGGCTTAGATAACCCAACCAGTCCCAGCTGCCAGGGCACAACCCCAGACAGGGGCTGTGCTCACCACAGCTAAGCAGGGTCCTGCTCTGCAGCCCCATGCGTAGCCAGCGTTCCTCAGGGCCTTTTGGAGCCTTCTGGGAGCCCATCCAGCTCAACAGCTTGGCAGGCAACAAACACAGGAAGAGAGAGCAGATCCTTTTCTGCTGTATGAGCAAGCTTAATCAGTACTGGGAAGAGTTTGAGTACCAGAGCCAGTGCAGCCATCCTTACCGCCGTGGATCCGACACAATAGAGGAATTAAGCTTCTGCAAGTACCACCAATATGAAATGGCCACGTAGCACACTGGGCCTACTGAAACACATTGACTGGCCATGGGCTTTATTAACTAACCAAAGCACATAATTGTTGGTTTTGTACTCACACATGTAGTAGAAATACAGAGGAATACTGTCCCTCTTCATTATCCAGTAGGCAAGGAAATGCATGTCTCTGCCAAAAGACCGTAGGCATATGGTAAGTAACTGCATCTTTTCTAAATCCTGAATGCTGAAGAAAACTCCAGGGTTGTAAAATATTTCCCCTTTTACTATCATCACTACGCAGTGTCTTTTAGGAGAGATGTCTGCCCAGGAAGCTCTCAGTTCAACTAGAGACTTGATAAGAAACAACCTCAATGCATGCTGCAATTGTAAGCACTATTTTCAGTGACTTTGTGGAGAATTTTAATAGCATTTATGCATCTATTAAAATCTAATCCAACTGCACCTAATCAGAAGGTGCTGACTAGTTGGTATGGTCACTTTAACTTGAATTTGATTGGTTTAAAGGCTTCAAGTGTAGCATTAGAAAATGCAAATTTGCAATGAAAGTGTGGTCACCAAGGACAACCACCAAAGGTCTGCTACTCCACTTGCTCTACATACCAACAACTTGTGACACTTGGTAAAGCCAACTGCAGTATTTTAGTAAGTTTTATGAGGAGAAAATAAATGCAATTTTGTGATGTTAAATCAATGAATTCCCTCAAGACAAGGGAGCAAAGAGGGCTTAACCTGATTAACAAATGCAGAGAGTATCAGAGAAGCTCGCACATAACAGGGAGAACATTATCCATCATAAATAAGAGCGGGTAGGCTGGGAAAGAGAGGAAAACATAGATAAATAAACAACTGACAGGAAAGCCAGTAGATAGTTGCAGGGAAAAAAAAAAAAAAAAAAAAAAAAAAAAAAAGCTGATGGCTATTCACAGGAACCCCATGCCTTAAGTGTCTAGAAACCTCAAGAAGGTCAATTACATGATAACCGTAGGAGAGAACCCTACACCGAGTGTTTGACGTGTATTATGCGTTTAATTATCTCCCAAACGTCGGTGAATTTCTGCACGCCTTTGCAGAGTATCCGCAGCGCTCCAGCCTGGCGAAAAGGCCGTGTGCCTTCCGGCCGGCCGCACCGCGACCCCGCGGCCAGCTCCGGGCCCCGCTCCGTCCCCGCCGCCGGATGAACGGCTGGTTCAAGAGCTCGGTAGATTCCTCGGAGGCAACCGAGCAGAGCCCGAGCCCGCCCG
>CM021719.1:198372-252808 GCA_011074415.1 Stictonetta naevosa
CGCTCAGTCCGCGCGGGCAGCCGCCGGGGCGACCCGGGCTGGGGCAGCCGCGCCGCGACTCGGGCAGCCGCAGCCCGCGGGGATCGGGCTCGGGCTGCGGGTCCGGCCGCTGACAATGAGAGGCGGGCCGCGGCACCGGGCGGCGCCTGGCGTCACCGCGGGGGGAGCAGGGCTGGTGGGGCGAGGGGCGGGAGCACGGCACTGCCGGGCGGGGTGGGGGTCTCGGGCCTGGGCCCTGCTCCTGCTCTGTGCCGCCCGGCCCGGCCGCAGCACCGCCCCGCGGCGCCCTCCGCCGGAGCCCGGGCCGGGGTTCTACGGCCTCCTTCGCTTTCCCCGTAGTTGGGAGAAGCCGGTGAGGCAGCTTCAGCCATTTTGGGGGAAAGCCGGGCGTGGGGCTGCCGGGTCCGGCCAGGCCTCGCGCAGCTGGGCGGCCCCGCTGCCCGCCGGGCCGGTCTCGGGGGCGCGGCCGGAGCTAACTTTATCTTAGTGCCTCCGGTGGAGCAGGTGGAGGTGGCCTGGAGGAGGCTGCGGTCCATGGAGAGCCCCCGCAGGAGCAGGCCCCTGGCCCGAGCTGCAGCCCACGCAGGAGCAGGGGATCTGGGGGGAGCTGCCGCCCGTGGAGGACCCGTGCTGGAGCTGTTTGCTCCTGGGGGATAGACCCCGTGGTACGGAGCCGTGTGGGAGCAGTTCTTGAAGAGCTGCTGCCTGTGGGCAGCCCCCACAGACTCAGTTCGGGAAGGACGGCATCCCGTAGGAGGGACCCCACGGGGAGCAGGGCAGAGAGTGACCCAGAAGGAGCACTGGAGACAGTGTCATGGACTGACTGCAGCCCCCATTCCCCGTTCCCTTGCACTGCTCAGGCCGAGGACGTAGAATAGGGTGGATGGAGTGAAGGCGTTTTAGTTTCTCCCTGCTCTAGCTTGTTAGTAATGAGCAATGAAATACCTTAATCTCCCTATGCTGAGACTGTTTTACACGTGAGGATAATTGTTGAGTGATTTGCCTGTCCTTATCTCAACCCTTGAGCCTTTTTCATCTTATTTTCTCCCCCTTTCCCTTTGAGGAGGGGGAGGGAGAGAGTTGTGGTGGAGCTCAGCTGCCCAGATGAGTAAAACCACCACAGGTACGTGCAACCCAAAGATGTTTAGATGGAGCTGGAGACAAGAGACCTCTTCTTATAGTACGTGGCAGAAAAGGTTGGGTATTCCCAAGGGTGCAGAGTGTAAATAATGTGACCAGAAATGAGGTGGGGGGAGGGGAGATAAATGCCCATAAAATCATGAATAGTATGAGGAAGCAACAGAGACTGTCAGCATGTCTGACACCAGAAGGGTGTAGCAGGTTTAAACAAGCAAACGTAGCTCTTGCAGTTTATGCACTGCTTGATAGCATGAGAAGTGCATGACCACAGGATGCCACAAACACCAGAGGTAGGAATAGGAAAAGGGATTAGACAAGCTCACATGTAACAGATGTCTCAGTAGCTATGAAAAATACCTAGTCATCTCCTAGTCTGTGACTTTTCAGATGATCTTTCTATTCTGTACTTGCTGTTTCTATGGTGAATTTAAATGAGGTATTAAAGTTGATCTAACAGCTTGCTAATGATACATGCAGTTTTGTCCTGTCCTCCTGAAACTACTTTTGAGTCTGTGCTACTTCTGTTGCACCCCTTCTAGCATTTGTTCTGTTTATTAAACTGGCAGAAAATTAACACGATGTGAATACTTTTCTGCCAGTTTAGTGAGATGAATCAGCCCACAGGTTTATGAGCCAGTGGCATCCATCAAAACAATTTTTTTTTTTTCCTGTTCGCTGCAAGGAAGATGAGAAGTTTTTTTAATGGCAGTTGAAATCCTTACATTATTACTTGATTCCTGGACTTCAACCTTTAACTATTAATATCAGGGTCATGATAAGATCCCAGTATTTATTGAATTAGCTTCTAAAAGCTTCTGAAAGAGCTGGAGCCTTGGCTACGCTAGGTGCCACACGGACTTTAGGAATATGAATAAACACAGTTAAGTGGGGAAAAAAAAAGAAACATTATGAGTCCTATTTTATAGTTACAAGATTCTACCATGATGTCCCCTAGGAGCCCACAACCATATCAAGGTACAGCAACAAAGGTACTGATCTCTGAGAAGCAAGCAGCAACATCAGAAACAGGACAATGTCATATTCAGTCTATACCATCTTCCTCCTGGTAACAAAGCATATGCTATGGCATTACAGTGACAGTGCCATGTCATCTTGAGACCAAGGCTCTTCATCTCTGTCTTCACCAGCATCATAAGACAGAATCTGACATATCTGGAGAACAGCATAAGGGGTAGTGGTTGCTGTTGGCAGTAATAAACGGGATTTGCATGCACTCAGAGCTATGTTTGTCTGAATATGCTAGACAACTCCAGTACAGACTCGAGTCTCATTTCAGTCTTTCTTCCTAGGCAGTAGAAATGTCATTAAAGTCAACTGAGTTTAGGGGGTATTTCACCCCTTCCTGGAGCAGACATCTTAAAAATATCGGCTGAATTAGGCATACACATGAGACCAGAAGGATGCCTTTGAGAGTGCCATGGAAGCTGGCTAATGTCAGTGCAAGACCGCTTTTTTTTCATTTTTGAAAGGTCCTAGTGAAAGTTCTAGTAATTGAAAAAAAAGACAAATGTCTCCTTCCTTAGCTGTTGGAATATCCTGCACTGAAATTTAATTGCAGGGTTCTGCAGTGAACACAATGCTTTGACTTTTATTTAATTCTTCTGTTTTGAATAAATTCTAATTTGTCATTGAAATAACTATCTGTTGGAACAACCACAGTATGTACTTCTTTACAAATTAAAAAAGTGTTTTACTTTACCTTTGTGCTCAATATTACCAGAGTTTAACTGGATAGGCTCTTAGAAATCATGCAGCTCTTGTGTGCCTTCTTTGAAATGCATTTGTGTTCTCTTGACTGTGATCCACAGACAATTAATGACACAGTAAATATGAACATTGATCTCTGATATAACAGCCTCCTCCTTTCAGCTGTGTGATGTTATTTATCTTTCATTTATGATCCTTAGTATTTTCCTATGCTAGTTCCACTTTTTTTTTTCAAATATGAATTCCTGAAGCATTATACCAAATATTTACCAGCATTGACAATGGTGTAATATTGGACCATATGCCTTTTTGAACTACTGAAATAAAGGGGACAGTTTCTTTGCTCTTGAATTACGGTGTCTTATAATTGCCCAAAGAACAGTAGTGGATCATGTTCTATTCTATGATATTTTGCCATTCTGTTCATCATTGGAAGTAGGCAAGACAGGGGAAGAACAAAAGTGCAGTTGATCCAGATGAGGCAATGGGAATGGACCATCTAGCCTCTCAAAGGACCATTATCTGTGGTTTTATGATTCATGGAAGTCCTCACACTGGGTAGATGAGAAGTGTTCAGGAGGAGACACTTTGCCTCCAGATCCCCATGCACAGGTACTTACCATATTGCAATTCTTAGCTGGGAATTTTCCTTGGCTTTGGGTACTGTTGCCAACCCAACTCTTTCTGGAAAATGCCAACCCACTAAATCAATGACTAAAATACTTTGCTGGGAAATCTGTTTTTCAACAATGTCACTCCCCCAATACCGAAGGACAAAGTTCAGTTTTACCTGTAGAAGCAATTCAGTTGTGTATAAAGCCATCTACTACTTACTAGAGAACAGACTTGATCCTGGGTCTTCTACTTTCTAGGTGTGTTCTAAGTACTGGACTGGACTATCAAGGTCTGGCTCTTTCCCTCTTCTGAGCTTGATTTGTATATGTACAAAGAGGATAAAATTTTCTGGCTGGAAACTATCATGGGGCTGGGGAAAGTCAAGCAGACTGTGATCCAGCAGTTATGGGAAGGATGTTGGATAGGAAGGTTCCAGGTACTCTTTTGAACACTGGAGACACCTTTGGACAGAAAAGGGTCCTTCATGAAGGGCAGGCTCAGACCATTGGTATGGAAGTAGAGATAATACCTCCCAAACCAAGGAGATTAGATGAAGAGGAAATTGCATTCTTCAAGGACTTCTTGCAGGATTCCCTAAGATTTGGGTTTCCAAGTACCCTGCCTCCATTTGCTCATTGATGTTTAATTCATTTAAGCTATCTTCTGCAGGCTGAACAACCCAAACTTTCTCAATCTTTCTTCACAAGAGGTGCACCAGCCTCCTGATCATTTTTGTGGCCCTCCTCTGGACACACTCCAACAGGTCCATGTCCTTGGATTGAGACCCCAGATCTGGAAACAATACTACAGGTGAGGTATCACAAGAGAGCAGAGGAGGAGAATGACCTCAGTTGACCCGCTGGCCACACTTCTTTTTATGTAGCTGAGGATATGGTTGGTTTGGTGGGCTGCAATCACACATTGCCAGTTCATACCCATTTTTTCATCCACCAGTATCTCCAAGTCCTTCTCTGCAGGACTGCTTTCAATCAATTCATCATCTAGTCTGTATTGATACTGAAGATTGCCCCGACCCAGGTGTAGAACTTTGCACTTGGCCTTGTTGAACTTCATAAGTTTTGCGTAGGCCCCCTCCTCAAGTCTGTTAGGGTCCCACTGGATGGCATCCCTTCCCTCTAGAATATCATCTGCAGATCTGCTGAGGGTACACTCAATCCCACCATCTCTATCATTGATGTAGTATCACTGAATAGTATTTGTTCCAGCATGGACCCTTGAGGTATACCACTTATTTATTACTTGTTTCCTCTTGGACAGTGAGTTACTATTACTCTGGGCACAGACATCCAGCCACATTTCTTTGTCCATCTAACAGTCCATCCATCAAAACCCTATCCCTCCAATTCAGTGTGGACATAAACAATGATGTAAGCAAGAATATGAAAAAACATACTTCAGTTTGAAATTCAGCAGATGGAAACAAAAGATTCCATAAAGAGCTGTAAGAACCAGGAGACTTGAATTTTTCATGACTTGTAAAAAGTAGTGAGAGCTACCTGTCATTAAGAATTCCTGCAACAACTGATAAACTGCCAGAGGAAAAAAAAAAAAAAAAAAAACTGATACCATATACCTTAAAGCCTGTCCAGTCCAGTCAAAGAAAAAAAGCAGTGGGGGTTGTGCATCATGTATGCCTTCCCTATAAGAAGACTAGCAAATTCTTACATAAGATTGGCCATATCACTTTCAGAGCAATTTGCACACTGGGAACAAGATGTTCCTAAAAAAAATGAATTCATACCTTAAAGCCCATTAAATATACCATGCTGTTAATCCTGACAGAGTACTTGTGGTATTCAGCTTATACCACTTCAGAGACATGGGTGCGTTTGTAAGGATTCCAACCCGGATATGCTTACACAGGCTTGCATATTGAGCTGGGTTGATTTACACAGCTCCAAATGCACTAGGTTGAAGAAAATCAAGGCAAAATTGGCCTGCATATTTAAATACATATCTTCAGCTTTAATGGTGCAGTGTTAATCACCTGGTAAATCCCACACTTAAGAGCATACGGAACAACAGCCCTAAAGAGGGTGATGTTCTCTTTACACATCGCAGCAATCTTTATTCTTCCCCTATAACACTCACTGGATTCTTCACTTTACCGTGTCATTCCTCAAAACGTAGCAAGTAACCCCATCAGCCCAAGGCTCACAATAAGAATTATTCCCAGATTAACTGGTGATACAGCATATGTTTCACACTATCGGAGCAAGGAAGGATTAGCACATTGAATGTATTCTCTCAGCTCTCCCCACCTCAGAATGTAATTTACACAGGAGATTCATTTCCGATTCACAGGTCACTTTAGAAAAAGCAGGAATTCACAGAAACATACAATGCATTTATTCATGTTCCTGTGGATTCAAAGGACAGCGATGGCTCCTCATCTGCAAGCAGCTAGTGATTCCTCCAGGCCTGTCCTTGTTGAAAAGGAACTCTGTTGCCCCAGGAAAGCAACAGCTGTTATTCCTAAACTACAAGATTTAACCTAAAAGTTTTTTGTAATAGGAAACAGTCGACTGAATTTTGACTGAATACAACTGTGAAACTCACCATCCTCTTCCAAACTTGCCTGCCAGCATGCCACACCAGTTACAGATGCAGCGCTGTGTTCAGAGGACTACACACAAGCATTAATGTCACAACATGCCAAATCTAGGTAGTCAAGGTTTTGTTTGAAGATAGTTAGAACTGTGTCAAATTTCAGAACTTCTGGATTTTATTATTCCATTTAATTTGCTTAACATGTTTGTTACAAGATTAACTATTCTGCTTTCTCTGTCAAGTCTCCAAAACAGTCTCAGGCCAGCTCCTGAACATACACTTCTATGGTAGTGGTAGTTTTTAGGAAGCACTCATTCCTGCTGCTCAGCAAGATGAGCACATTGCATGTAAAAAGGATTAACAATGGGAAAAAGAACATCTGAGTGATTCTGGTAATGCCTTCACAGCTGAAATGAAAAACAAAGCCAGACTAAACCACATGACATGCCAGAGTACTTTTATAAAATAAATTGTTTACTAAATACAAACATGCACACACAGATTCTCACCTCTTGAAAACATATCTATATTAGGATACAGGCCAACTTCCCCCTTAATATCTAAAAACAATCAAATGGAGTATTGCAAACAGTGTTGTGCTGCACATTAAAGACTGCTATAGTGCATACTGCTCTTCTCATTCCTCATTGCAGGGTGGGGCGGGGCATGCAAACTTAGGAAGTCAAGATGAAGCCAAATTCTTGTTATTCATGTAAATGCAAGGCAACTTAATCTTGTACTGCTGAAATTTCCCACAGAATTTGGCATTTCACAGGAGAGTAAAATCACAAGATGACAAATTCTAATTTGTTTCATCATTGCTTTCCAAGCTTACCTTCAGAATAAATGTTGCTCCATGAGAAGTTTCTTCAAGTTTAATGTTTTTCCCTCTGCGTAAGGGCTCTTCAAGAAAATACTCAAAGAAAAGCTATTAGAAAAGGTTTTGCCATGACAGCTTAAAATAAAATTCCCACCCAAGTGAAGTGATTACAAGTTTATCTGCTTCTCTTCCCCACATAATTCAAAGAGAATACATCAATGAGGATGAGCAACACATGAGAACACTCAGACCCTTGGAAAACAGCCACAAAGTAATGACTTCAAAAGATGTTTATTAGAAAAAATGGACATTACAAAAGGACCAAGTAGGAAACAATTACACAATGCATGTGTTGTTTATATAGTACACTGCATAGAACAAGAAAGAAGACTTCATATACATGTACCAAACCCACCTGAAACTGCTATGCATGTCACTTCTCGGATCACTTGCCACAACAGGCAGATGCTGGGGTTCTTCTGGAAGATAGCTAATCCATTCTATATTTTACATTTACTGAAAAAGTATAGATTGTACACAATTTTATTGACACTTAAAACAAGGCTCATGTTCAAGACTTTTTCCAACATTCTCCCAAGTTATGGCATTAAGATACTTTATCTTCTAATTTTTTTTATTTTTTAATTCAAGGTAATTTAGATTTCAAGTTCTCATGTTACATTTTTCCCCATGAAAAATAAAACCCTGTTGTCTACACATGGTTCTACCTAGTAAAGCATATCTGAAACTATTTGCTTTGTTAACTAAGGAGGAAGTCCATACTTAACCATCTGTCAGAACAAGGTTTACAAGCAAATCCTTTATAACCCAAATCAGAGAATCAAGATACATAGTAGCTAACACTTTTCAGCAGTCCCATATCATAAAGCAGAGAAAACTCAGTTGAACTCCTTCAGTTGAAGACAGAAAAAAAGGCACTAGCAACTAAATAGTTTCTACTGTCGAGACTCTAATTCTCAATCAGGAAAATGAACAGAGAACCTCACTGAACTAACTTGAGACTGTGTCTGTGTCTCAAAGGACAAAAAATAGTCACTGAATATCCTGAGTTGGAAGGGACCCAACAAGGATCATTGAGTCCAACTCCCAGCTCCATGTACGACAACCCAACAATTAAACCGTATGTCTGAGAGTACTGTCTAATAGTTAGGGAAAGGCTAAAAATCTCAAATTGTTATCTTTGATATCTAAAAGAAACCCTGTTTCTTCATTTGTTTTGTCATGGTTTTAGCAGCTGTCCATTAAACCTTAAGGATTGGGTCAGAAAAAAAACAACAACAGATTAAGGGCTTGGTTGTTTATCCCCCTTCCCACACTTATAAACTTACCTTCTCTGTTGCAGAGCAGCTCTTAGACATAATATGAAGACAAACATTCCTATCAACATTGAAATACTGAGAACAGAGCAAACCATGGCCAGAAGACACACATCACCTAAGTCTTCCCCATTTATGTCTGACTAATGGGACTACGTACTAATACCTGTCAGAGTTCACACTGCAAGTCCTTGCTTTAGTGCCCATCACACTGTCTGTCCTTCACCATCTAAAAATAGACAAGAGTTGAAATAATTACATTTCAAATAGGAGAAAGTTATATAATTAGAGAGCACAAACACTCTAATCCTACACCAAGAAAAAGAAGCTGGAGGTTAGCAGATATGAATGTACAAACAAGATCTCTTATTATAAATAATGTGCATAAAATAGACTTAATAATCCCAGGAAAGACTCTGCTGCCCCCATCATTAATGTGGTAAAGAATTTTATGGAGGTTGCTAGTAATACTAATATGTAAATAGCTAATCAACTGTCACATACACAAACTGTATAAATAAACTGCTGTTAGAACATGTTTAAACAAACTGCAATTAGAAGAAAGTGTTACATTTATTCTCCTGCCTCTCTGGGAGCGTAAAGCCAAAGGTAAGTGAAACAATACTTGACATCTGCTCTACGTGCCATCAAATATCTTGAATTACTGACGTATACTTGGAAAGATCCTGAGCAGTTCTTCAAAATAAACTGTAACTATTCCATCTGCAAAACCAACTATAAACTAAAATTTAGGTATAATCTAGAAACAAGAAGGAAGAAGGCAAGCAATTGTTACCCAAGTACTGCTTCAGCTCACTAAAAGAATGATGTTGTTGTTAAAGCTGATTTAGGTTATTTTACACTTTAGTCTTTGAATATCAACTTGACTAATGGCTTTATATATTTAAATATATAACCATGGTCCTCAGTTTTAGTGGTAAGGCTTTCTTCTCTTTAAAAAAGAATTCTTTGTATGCTGGAAATTTTTTTTAAGCATACAGAATAAGATATCCAAACTACTCCCGAACAGATTTTTTTCCCTCCTCTCTTCAAACTGGCCATTCAGGAGGAAAAACTGCTCAGTTTATGTCAAAGATGCATCAACCTGAATAATCTGCATATGAAATAAAATGCAACAGTTACTTCACCAGTGTCTAGACAGACATTTCATAAAGTTGTGTATCTGTGATATTAGCTGTCACTTGCATGGTTTTTGGTTTTGTTGCTTTTTAAAAAATCCACTAGGAACAGCAAGGATGTAAAATCCTAAATGAATCTAATGTATTCACATGAATGACAAATAATGCTGCAAGAAATCTTGTTGCCTACACACAAGCTTTATTGATGATACATGTCAACAAGGTACTACTGCAGGAGGCAATGTAGTTTATCACACTCCACTGAACACCTTCTAAGCCTAATGGCCAAAGCAGTGAAGACAAAACTACTAATTTTGGAGAAAGTATCAATTTTGAGATTCAGGAGTTACCTGACAGCTATGATCACATCGTTTCCCTAAAAAAAAAAAAAGGTGGGGGGGATTAAACCAAAGAAATCTTCTTTTATCGAACGCTGAGGAGATCAAGGCTTGCAGAGCCATACAAAGCCATGGTTCAGCAGAGGCCAAAGGACTTCAAAGACAAACTCTCACCTCAGATGGATCTGACCAGCAAATTAACTGTTCCAAAAAGAAGCAATTTTTGATGGATCAGTCTGCAGGTATAAAGCTCCAAAGCTCACTCAAATCAAGCTGAACTCTTAGACTAAATGAACTCTTAATGCAAATTGTTTCTTGAGACTCAAAAAAAATGATTACCATACTTGAGAATCAAACAAATAACAAAACCCCGTAGCCATTAAAGATTTGATACCATCTTTCCTGTTCTGGAAGATGGGAATTGAGTTGCACTCAGGAACCCTAAAAACAGCACTCCAAAGGTGCAAAGACCTCAGTGGAACAGAAGATGGGTAGAATCAAAGGTGCTTTCAAACCTTGAAGCACTACCTCAAACATGAGCTAGGGCAGCCATACCTCTGCATTAACCAAGGCTCTGTAAGCAATGTCAGTAGGTTCTGTCAGTATCCATGAACGAAACCACTGCAAGGAATAAGAGGACTGACAAGCTTTTACTTATCATAAGATGGGTAGGAGGCTGGAAGCCAAAGTTCTGAAAAGCCATTGTGAAAAGGGGAAAGGGTCACAGTCCAAAGGGAAAAATATCACAAAAATATATCAAGAAGTAAAAAGCTGCAAACAAAACTACTTTTTTTTTTGGTTGGTTGATTTTTTGTTTTTCATTCATTCATGACCCACTGCTTTCAAGGTTATTTCCACTCTGGAAACAGGTTAGACATTTTTGTGCATGACCTGTCATAACACAGATTTATCAGACCAGAAGCACGATAATCCAGCAGACAGCTCAGTTTAGGAGTACCTCAATGGCTCCATGCAGGCTCCCTCTGGGAGCTGGGTCCCCCTTCCTGTATCACATCCCAGAGCAACAGCATTATCAAAGGGACACCACCTTCTCATAACCTTCTAGGTATTACAGTTTAATAAATTCATTAACTTCCTTCTCCTATCTATGTCTTTTTTTTTTTTTAAGAGCATACTAATACCTCTATCTGGAATACTGGCAAAACACCACAACAAAAAAGCTAGAAAGCCAAAACTTTTAGCACTGCAAAGGGTGCTGAGGCCAACAGAAAGAAGTTGCACTATATCTTACCAATCTTCAGCTTCCAAAAGCCTGCCCTTCTCTATCCAAGACATAGTACTATGCAGTTCATGACATGAAGAATGTACAAAACACCAGGATTATTCTTTCTGGGTTTCTTCTTCTCTCAACCCAAATCATGGAAAAAAAAAGCACAGGCTGAACTCCATTTTGAAGACTATGATCAGTTTTCATTTTGCTCTGCCTTTTTTATCACGTGGTATTACAAAGCCTCACAGATACTCTATGTGAGCCTAGCAAAGCAGCAGGTCTATCAGAAGGCACTGAGGTGACTCAGATGTCACCCAAAAACACGTAATCACATTTTCTTGCAAATATTATGGGCAATTATGTAACAACTTCCCTATTTCACTTGTATTAAAAGCTAATTAAAAGACCCAGCTTCCTAAACACTTAAGTTGAAAAGTATAGAAACTCAGGAAAAATTGAAATATCATTCAGTTCTTTTTTTTTAAAAAAAAACATCTGCAAGGAGAATTAGTTCTAAGCTGTAAGGTAAATAAGAATCAAGCCTTCTGATAGAATGCTGATGAAGAGCATGACGAACTACAAGTTCTTGACAGGGACAGAGCTTAAGTCCAGGAAACATAGAAAACACTTAGAAAAGGAAAAATATTTTTTAAAAATACAATAAATACTGAAAAGAAAATTAGAGAATCCTATAATCTTCTGTCATCATTTCTCCACCTTTCAGTTCCTTTTTTCCTTTTTCCCCCCCAATGCCACCTGCAAAAGGGACACTGAAGAGATGTCCTCAGCCACACCAGAACGCCCAGAAGCTAGCTGTCAGTACACTCAGCTAAACAGCAGAGCCACTGCAATCCGCTACAGCAGTACTGGAATGACAAAACTTCTAAATCAGGATACAACTGAAATTTGTGTACAATATCATAAGAAGAAATTAGAAATATTTCAATGAGAAGTTTGCCTGAGCTATTTCAGTTCAGAAAGCACTAAAGCAGAATTAACCTTGATGTAACTGAAGTATAGTTTGAACATACTGTATATTATGCTAACAAGAACATGGTACACAGCACAAGAAACCAAGATGCAATTGATATTTGTGCTCTTGTAAACCTCCCCCACAGTTTACTGTTCTTCAAAACATCAGTTGACAGATGCCCCAGTCAGAAGCTGAAGAGCAGTTCCATGCTTGAGCCCTACCTGAGCTCTTCACTATTACCCACCGCATATCCATAGGCTGAGATTCACCCACAGGCAAACGCTTATCATGTGATTTCTTCATAAATTCAAAAACATTTCCTGGATACAATTCACTTGATGCTGTCATACAATATTAGCACACTGCTATACCCACAGAAGCTCTAACACCAGACTAGGTGTAAATTAAGTGATAGGAATTAAATATATCCAAAAAACCTGCAATCAATTTTTTTTTCAGAAGTATAAAGACAGGTAACTTACCAGCCAGCTCAATTCATGTGGCATCATGAACATTCTTCTGGGATTACGTGAGAAAAGATGAGAATGGAAGCTAAAACATTATTAGTAGATAAAAAGGACCAGGCACTTACATAATGAAGATACCGAATTAAAATGTTTTGGTTTTTTGTTGTTTTTTTTTTTGAGCTTACTTTCTGATTGTCATTCAGTCAAGTATCATTTATAATATATTTTATTTATACAACTATCAAAAATGCTTTTACAAAGCCATGGTGTTTTGCTTCTCCTTTCATTCTACCGTCACTCATCCCCTTCTAGACAGCAGAAGCACACCTGCACTGGCTGAATTGTCAATGACAGAACTGAACCATGAGCACTATAAGCAGAGGGTCTGTCTGTTTAATCATGCATTACATCTCAATTTTCATCAGGTACTCTTCTCTCTGTAAGTAACCACAATAATTCCCAGTCTTTTAGTATTAAAGCCTGATAGTAGTTTTTGTTTGTTTTGTTTTCCAGACAAAGATTTCATAGTCTCAGTTTGGAACAGAAAAGATTTACTGCTAATACAAGCAAAGACTCTGTGTATCAGAAAGTCTGTCCTTGCTTGCGATCCGTGTGGTCTTGTCGGTCCCATGCTTCCCCCTGGAGGTCCTGTCACAATTATAAACTGCAGTCCCTCAGTATACAAAGGATTAATAAATTCAGTTATCAACACCTACCAACAAATCCAATACTTGCCAAAATAGAATTGTGGCTTCCACATTCCCATTCAAGATCCAGTTCAGTATTTGAATGGCATGCATTTTTATATATAAAAAAAGTTATACCCAATATATCTGTGCTCTGTAGTATAGTAATTACTCATTATTGGAAGCTTCATAAAGAATACAAGATGGTTAAATAGATACGAAACAATGTGTTTGCACTTCTCTTGTAGGACTTCACACTGAATGAAACGAAGCTACAGAAGATAACATAGATATAAGTTATTTACTTGCTACTGTTCTGCTGGTCACCAAGATATGAACAACTTGTCACATTTGAAAGTTCAGATTTCACACTAACAAAGACATTTACCATATACTTGTAAAGCAGTTTATCATGTATCTTTACTAAGAAAGCACACTCCTCCTAGTGGGAGTAATGAAACCACAGAAGAAGAGATTAAAATGGAAAGATATAGTCCACAACATTCTCTTTAAAAAAAAAACACTAGACTTTTTACCTTAAAAACAATGTGCTACTTTATCAGGCTTTTTTCTACCTACCCAACAAATGCTGCTGCTACTTTGTCTTCAAATATCATATTTAGAAAATCTAAGACCTAAGAACACAGGAGAGAGAGTACATCATCTAACTATACCAGATTTATTGTAACACGGTTTTGATGCTACTGCATGCAATCCTTCACCCATGCAAAATTCTCCTTGAAAGTTTTGTTCCAGTTCAAGATTCAGACACTTCACATGTGCTTTTGCTTCAAAAATCTGAAATGATTTTACCCGCCTAAATTGTACATCTGAGAAATGCAAGGCATTAAGCACACTAATAAATTCTACTTTTTGCAATGAGCGCATTGTTAGGGAAGAAAGCTGAATCGTTCTGTGAGCACAGTCCAAACATGTTCTTCAGATACATTATAGGGAGACTTAAAGTCAAACAGCAAAAAACTTCCCGTGTGCTGACTACCAGCTGATTTCACAGCACCACATTAGAGCACAGTCATAAAATCATTAACTTGGAAAAGACCTCCAACATCATCTGGTCCCAGTGCAGTGTTCTGAAACAGTGCCAGCAACAGTATGTTCTGGATCTGCACTAAGCAGGGCAAGTATTGAATTTATACCAGCAAGGCTGCATCAGATGTCACCCAGGCTAGGACAAGCTTCTTGCAAGCTAGCCAGGAAGATGGTGGTGTGCACCAAAGACTGATCCACACAGTAACAGCAGCTTCACAGGGACTTGAGGTAAAACTTTTACTGTATTTTGAGATTCTGATGATCGTGTTTAATAGCAGGAATGTTCTTGTTCATTGGTGGATAAAAACGTCAATGATTTATAAAGGTGGACCTACAAAGGAGCAGTTAAATCAGTTAAAGGCCTTAAGCTTTTTCCCATAAATAATTTGCTGTGTTGTCATTCTGCTTTCTTTAGAAATTATTCTGGCCTGTAGTTGCATCTAGCTCTGGGGATATTGCAGGAGGACACATGGGTGGTTCTCAAAGATATACCTGTGGTCTTTCTCAACACTTGCACAAGTATGCGTGGGTACTGAATTTTAACAGACTGTTTAGTTCCAAATATCTATTGAGGATTATTGAAGGTTATTGAATTAAACAGCTATAAGTAAAGATCAAGGAAAAATGAAAATCTAGACATTTCTTTAAATCTGAGTGATTACTTCATAGAACCACGGAATCATTAAGGTCAGAAAAGACCTCCAAGATCATCTGGTCCAACCACCCCCCTACTACCAATATTACCCACTAAATCACATCCCTAAGCACCACGCTCAACCTTTCATTGAACACCCCCAGAGACAGTGACTCCACCACCTCCCTAGGCAACCCTTTCCAATGCCTGACTGCTCTTTCTGAGAAGAAATTTCTCCTCATTTCCAACCTGAACCTCCCCTGGCACAACTTGAGACCATTCCTTCTTGTCCTATCACTAGTCACCTGTGAGAAGAAGCCAAAACCCATCTCACCACAACATTCTTTCAGGAAGTTGTAGAGAACAATAAGGTCTCCCCTGAGTCTCCTCTTCTCCAGACTAAATAACCCCAGTTCCCTCTTCCCTCAGCTGCTCCTGACAGGACTTGTGTTCCAGGCCCCTCACCAGCTTCACAGCCCTTCTCTGGACAAGGCTCCAGGGTCTTGATGTCCTTCTTGTAGTGAGGAGCCCAGAGCTGAACACAGCACTCGAAGTGGAGCCTCACTGAAGTTGAGTATAGGGGGACGATCACCTCCCTGTTCCTGCTGGCTGCACTATTCCTGATACAAGCCAGGATGCACAAGACAGGATGCCATTGGCCTTCTTGGCCATCTGGGCACACTGCTGGCTCATGTTCAGGCGAGCATTGACCAACACCCCCAGATCCTTTTCCTCTGCACAGCTTTCCAGATACTCTGCCCCCAAGCCCGCAGCATTGCATGGTGTTGTTGTGGCAGGACCTGGCACTTAAGCCACATTGAACCTCATCCCATTGGCCTCTGCACATAGACCCAACCTGTCCAGGTCCCTCTGTGGGGCCTTCCTACCCTCTGGCAGATCAACACTTCCCCTCCAGCTTGGTGTCGTCTGCAAACTTACTGAGGGTGCACTCAATTCCCCCATCCAAATAATCAATAAAGATATTAAAGAGAATAGACCACAATACTGACCCCTGGGGAACATAAAGAAGTTGTTCTTCTAAAAGATGTTGCAATGAACAAGAGGTGCCATATCTTGACATCTTTCTATTCTTTGGGTGTGATTTCTTATCTCACCCAGACCTGTTTCACTTGTTTTACTCCCTGTTTTTAGCTGACAGGAACAGTCATCACTACCGGCAACACATATATCCCAGTCCACCACTCATTCTTTCTAGCTTTGTGCCTTCTAGCATTGCCACCTTTTTTTTTTTATTACTGTTATTTAACTTAAAGGAAAACAAAAAGCAAAAACTTGCATGGTGTTGTCCTCAACTGGGGAAGCTGTCCATCATTACCATCCTGCACTTTAAGCACATCACCTAAAACCATTTTACCCATTTCCCTGTTGTGGTCCTGATGCTCAATCCTGGGAACGTCTCTGTGATTCCCTTGACTTAAACTACTTTCTGCTACAGAATGTCTGCCTGTTAAACACAGTAAAACAGCCACACACAACAATGACAAAACCAACATGTTTCCAGTTTGTAAATTCAGACTACTGGAACAATTTCCCTTTCAGAAAGTCAAATACTAATTGATGGGATCCATCACAATTAACCCTTTCCAATTAGTGGGATGAAAGAGCTTGTACAAGTCTTTGTGCTACAGCATCTACTTGGGACCATAGTTCTGGGGATGTACATCAAAAAGCAGTATACTGGACCTTCTACAGCTATCATTCTCAACCCTATACGAAACCCACACTAAAATCAAATCAGAAAATAAATGTGTTATGTCAGTTCCCCACTGCAGACTACGCACTAAGAAAAGAAATGCCTACATTAGAAAGAACTGCTTCTTGCATTGACACTGCAATGACAAACTCACAGTATTTGTAAAACCACACCATCAGACACTCATCTGAGATGAGAGGAAGCGCTGTTTGGGAGAACTTGCTTCTCACTCTTGATTGTCAGTCAAATGAAGAGTTCTGGCAGATCAAACAGAGGGAAGAGGAATGGGAGGAGAACAGAACACTAAGCCAAAAGCATTTATTGCTTACTGGGTTCCAGCATCCCTTGCCTGAGTCATCTCACTCTATAAATGTCTGATGGCATCAGGAGGTTCTCAGACTGAAATTAGTAACACATCATAACTGATAGCTCTGAAACATATTAATAGGCTCTAACAAATTTTAAAAAGCAAATATGAGAAGGCTCAGCCATGTAGGAAAACAGAAGTACTAGACAGCAGCACTAGGTGGTAAGACAGCTAATCACTGTGACTAGTAGTTGAACAACTGCATTATTTTTCTTCTGTGCATATAAAACACCGCTATTCCTGCACTGCCCTAAGATCTTGTCATATATGCTAAAATCACTTTGAGATACTGAAGTACTAACACGTTTGTATCTCATCTCAGCAACTTCTATTGATACAGCCAGTCACTTCATGTTCTTTAGCTGTTTCTATTTTAAACCTCAGTTCAGTTGCTAAAAGGATTCTTGAAACTATTTCCAATGAAGTTGTGAAAGAAAGATCCACATTTTTCAAATTGCCTCTCACATCTGAACAGCCCTGTGAAGTCTGGAAGATGCAGTTTTCACTGCACCTATCCTTGTTTGGTCCAGTGAAACAGATTTTATTTATGACCTTTAGATTTCACATGCTACACTGCACACCTTTTGAACACACTCAAAGCATGCAGCTGAAGACATATGTTTGACCTATGAGGAAAGGCTAAAAACTATACAACTAAGAGTGAAGCAGAAAATAAAGGGAGTGAGGAGCACATGTATTCTCTATAGACCTTAATCAGGTCTTTCTGAAAAAGCCTCAAGTACACTTCGGATGTGGTTCACAAGAGAACCCACACTGCACCACAGTGACTATGCTTGCACAAATGGGGAAAAAAATCATAGCTCTTTTACTCTTCTTGAAGAGGCATAAAGCAAGGTTTGTGCACAAGAGAGACCACAAGATTTATGTCTAAATACAGCCATCCTCACCAATTAATAACTTTTAGTGAAAGGGGATCAGCTGTATGTACGCTCTTGAGTTGCTACTTTTCTCATTATGGAACATTCCATAAATCTGACTCACTAGCACCTAGTGGCAGAACCACTACTGCAAATCACTCTGCCCTTCACAAATACAGAAGGCAGTGATGCCCAATATGATGCATGTGGTAGCCATGGCCATCCTGGCTTTTTTTTTTTTGGTCCTATTACAGAAGGTCTTTAAGCACTAGATTTAATTAACTTGTAGAATAACTGGAAAATAATCTGCTGTCTATGACATCCATGGACAAACATCACTTAAGAAATTTGATCTAACTGCACAAGCTAGGTCAAAATAGTTCTAACTTTTTGTGAACTGTCACATTTTGAAACAGGAAAAAAAAACACTGAAAAAAGGTTAGAAGAAGTGTTTTGGAGTAATCTAGCACTGGTATGACACAGTAAGGGCTGGATTCTCCCCAGCAGTCTACTCTCTTTTCTTACCAAGTCCTCCCAAGACCCCCTTTTTCTATGTTAAAAATTTTGGTTCACCTAGTTCTTTTTGAGGGCACTAAAATTCTCAGTAGCCAGTTTTGATTACTGATGATATGCAAACTGTTACCTAGAAAACAGATCTATGCAAAGAAACTGCACAAATTAACTGAAGTAGATCCTTTATTTTTTAACAGTTTTTTTTTTTTTTTTAAGTAAAAATCAGTATTTTTTTTAAGGCACTGTTGATACAGTGCTGCCAACAAACTTGAGAAATTGGTTACCCATCACTTTAAGGGAATATTTTCTATAAGTGAGAATGGAAAGCTTTATAAAAGTCTTCCAGTGAGGATCACTGTGTAAACAAAAGCACCACTCAGTCCACCACAGTCACTGACACCCACCTGCTCCCACACGCAACCCCACACATATCTTTGTATCTCCAAAGATAACATTTATTGCTGTGTAAAGTTTCATGCAGTGTGCTTCAGAAAAAAGGCAGAGATCATGCCTGTAGTATCTCTGGGAAGCCTTTGAAACAGCACTTTTTAAGCCTTCACTTGTCCACGGGAATGTAGCCTTTATTTCTGTCTCAGTATACCAAGGTATGGAAAAAAGTGTCCTCTACTGACAACATACATGACCCAACTTACATCTCAACTTAATTCTTCATTAAATACATTATTAGGGTTCATATTCATTTTTCTGCATTTAAAGCTTTGAAGCAAGAATCATTTCTTTTCTTGTAACTTTAAGTGGTTCTGAACATAACTTGCCTCTTGCCTATCTGAAGACTCCAAGGCAGTTTTTCTAGGTAGCTCCATGGTATTGAAAATGCCTACACAATCCAGCATACCAAGGCACTGCTCCCCTTTCTCTCCAACACATTCAAAAGTACTCAGATGGAAGCTCTGAAGCTTTTCAGAAGCTGAGAGACAAGAACTAATCCTATCTATTAGCCTTTCTCTACCATGAAAGTGAACATCATTAGCAGCCAGAGAACAGGCTAACTAGTCTGTCTGAAAAACTCCAAGCACACAGCTTTGATTTTCTCACAGTGCTCACAACAGAGTAGAGAGATAAGCTGCAAGCAAGTATATAGCAGGGTGAAAGTCTAGTTTCAGGATTTCTTTAGTTCAATGCAATTCGCCACAAACATGATAGATGTCAAAAGCACATACACCCCTTTACAGAAATTGGGGTTGAAATGTCTCAATGTACTAACACATGCAAGTGCAGCCTGAAGTTGTATCTTGTCAAACACGAGGGATTCCCTATATTTCCAAAGGAAAAAACTATGTTAAGGCAGCACATGCAAAAGTTCATCCATAAGTTTATAGATTTGCCTGTTCTGTACAAATGATCCACTAACATGGAGCACTTGGATCAGATAATTTTGTTAGGCTTTGGAAAGAAACATACATGGAATTGCCTAACAGACTTCACAGCTGGCTCACAGACATATAACAAAGTTATTCTCATTCTCCTGATGTACAATACATAGAACCCACAGAAAGACAACCACAGGAACAGTTTGTTTTGAATTTAAGAATAATTTATTCCTTTGCACTGAAAAAAATCCACCTTCAGGAGTGCATCCCAACCTTCAGAGCAGAAGTTTACAGTACATTTCTTACTCAAAGCAAGATCATAGACAAGGTTTGTAACAAAGACCTGGTGAAATCAGTGCAAGCATTTCTCTAATGTTTATATGAAATCAGGCAAGATTTTTTTTTCTTTTAACCTAAAGCAGGACCTCTAACAGCATCTGAAAATGAGCTGCAGGCTTAGACTTCTTCAGCTTTATCACTTCTCTACCTTTCCTAGAGGGCTGGACCTCTTCTCTATTACCTTCAGAAGGAAAAAAAATATATATATATTTGCTCCTACTCCAACTGCAAACAACCTGAGCACACAGTCACAGCCAGCAATCCAGCCAGAAAGAATGAAAATAGGAATCATGGGGAAGATTAGGATGCATTTCATACCTTGTGACTGGCAGAGGGGAAAAATAAAGTGATAAATATTAATTAACAGGCTAGAACTGCTATCTAGCAGTTATAAACTAATTGATGACAATGTGAATATATTTTGTCAAGGTGGTCATAAGCAGCTTATACGGCTGGTTTTGGATGGTTATAACCTCTTCCAACTGTTCAAAGCAGAATACTTCACACTGAACGTCTGACCACATCCAGATTCTCTGGGAAAATCACATTAACTAAGATGGCTTAGCTATTGAGAAGAATAGTATTTCAACATAAGGGCATGTTAAATTCTTGCAGATAAGTTACATACTGGCTTGAGTATTTGTACGTTTTAGAGCAGAAGTCACTCAGTAAAATTTACCTAAGAGTAAAGCGCATTGCAATGGCTCTTCCAAGCTGTTACAATTTCATAGATGCAGTTGCACAATACTGAGAAGGAAGAATTTCCTTCCTGTAATCTCAGTGTTGCTACTGCCAGCACCAAGACGAATGAAAAGGAGGAAAAAGCTCACCAAAAACAATAGGAAGAACATGCAACTGATTTTGTCTGAAAATGCACTTATAAACATCTAGTTTAATGAAATTCACATCTGGTCTTACAAAAGCAGACATTAAGCTTAAAATAGGGTGCCATCCTTTTTGGTGTTCGCTCTACAGGTGCTACCAGGAATAAGTTCCAGTTTTAACCAGTGAGGTTATCTCTGAATTATCTCTACCTCACTTGTGCAATACATTGAATTTTCAAACTGGTTACTCAAAGTAGGATTCAAGATGTCACCTAACAACATGCTTCAAATAATTCTTTAAAAGGAAATAGACCAGTTCCTAACAAGGAATTGGTTAAAAAAGCAAATATAGGAAACATCAAAATCACTGCCCATACAACTTTTATTCAGTTCTGCATGCATACATCACGATACTGTCTTCAGGTATACACTTGAACTGTTTTTAATCACAGCACTTTTAGTCTACGTGGTGTTTCACTTCCCCTATTTCTACAGGCATAGGAGCAGCGGAGCAGCGAATTTTAAAAGAGAAAAGACTGTTCATTGTTAAGATAGCTGAGTGTTGAGTGTTCTCCCAAATGTGTTTTGCAATAGGAAAAAATCTAATGTTACTTCTACATCTTCTCTTAAATTCAAGTTAGATATGCATTTTCTGCATGTTAAATTTGTAAAGTCTCAAGGAATGTTTGAATAATGCCATGTAAACAGGTATAGATGCATTTGATATTCACTCCTTGAAATTAAAATATACATACAATCACTTGTCTCATAGTCTGCTGTTAAAGCTGAGGGAGGAGGGATAATTGTGTATCCCAGTTACAGAAACACTACATAAAGTTAATGGGCAAGACAGTAAGCTCACTTGTACCAAGGAAGAAAAGTGAAGCTGTACTTGAAGTATACGTGTGAGAAGGGCAGAACTAAAGCTAGGTATGCTCCTCAATCTTTACTTGTTTTCTTGATTTTTAATACAGTTTGTGATTATAGATCAGATACACATTTTGAATCTGTATTTTGCAGTCATAAACCTCACCAGAAGCTGATGTTTCTGCTTTCTGATAGGAATACTGCCTATTGTGTATTCCTACAGTTATCCCTAAATCCCACATGTGAAAAAGCTATTTTTTTTTCCCCTGTAACAACCTGCCATCTGCTTCAGGCCACCTTTGCATTTTCACAAACTGCCATTACACTTGTTACTATCAGTACTCTATGCGATTATACATCCTGAACAATTCTTAATTAACAGAAGAGATGCTCATTTGTTTAAAATCTTCTGAGTTAAACTACATCAATGACTTGGTGTGATTAAGACTGTCTTCAAATCAAGGTATTCCAAGCAAGGTTCATCTGGAGTTAAGTAAATTGTTTCTGAAATCCTTACTGATACCTCTAACTCAACCAGTTAGATTTCTTCAATATTGGTGTCAGTGCAACAACTGGCATGCTCACCAGTAAGAAATGATTGAACTAGGAATCCCCTATAACTTACTAAGCTCTTTCAGCTTCTCTGGTTCTTCCAAACTACTGTATTGTGCACTCAGTAAAACAAAGGTCTTGATGCACCTGGCTGAGTAAACATGCTATCCTAAGGGACTCAAAGATATCTAAGTATTTTTAAGTTTGATCTGCAATCCTTCCAAAATCTGATCTTCAACTTTTGATATTTGTCTATAGTTCACATAATACACCTTCCACAAAAAAGTTCATTACTAAACTCCAGTGATTTTAACATGGCCAACTACAACTCCCCCTTGGTTTAGTGGCAATCCTTTTGCAATGAATGCCTTGTAAGGATTGTCAGATTTAAAAGATCCAAACTTTTTGGTTTTGTTCCCCTCTCCCCCCCCCAAGATAAAACTTTTGTTTTAAGAAAAATACACGAATCTACTTGTACACTTTTATAGCATTTAGGCTTCAAAGAAGCGTGCTATAAGTTCTTCACTTTTTCATATCAGGGGGAAAAAAAATCTGGCTTTGATTACAGAAGAAAAACGTAAGTGCTTAAAACCTTTAACGTTTCCAGCATCTCAAAAACAGCATCCATTTTTCTTCTGAAGTACAAGTCACCTTTATTTTCAAACTAGTTTCAGTTGAAAGAACTTAACGCCATGCACCTCTTGGACATGGATTAATTTAAATTCAATCATTACCTTCAGTGCTTGGAAACTCTCCACTGTAATTGCAGATTTTCAACAAAATTCCAGTGATCAGGTCTGTGGAGGTCACCTCTTCCCTCCCTCCGCCCCCAAACCCTTTAATCTTATTGAAGTAAATTAGAAAGAAAGTTGTCTTACCGATAACTCCAAGGTTAATGTCCCTTGCGAACCCCACCTAGCAAGTCGACATCATGACATGTCAGGTCAGCCTCAATCACGCTTCCCTGATATTCAGGTAAAAGGAAGGAGTTAAAATACAAAATTGACACTTGTACATTTCTGGATATCAGAAAATGTGATGCAATATAGTCTGAACTGTGTTTCAGAGCTTCTGGTAACCTCCGGGTTGTTGAAACATTTCTTCAGAGGGATTCTCCTATTCTAAATTTTCAGAAATTCCTGATCAAATATTGCAGATACATCTTGACTGCTTTGTTTGAATGAGAACAAAAGTTTAAGATTCCCTTTAAAGCAAATGATTTTTTCCTACTTTACAGATTTTCAGCCAAAGTATGCCAAACTAAGCAGCCACTCAGTTTCAAAATATATTTTAAGCCAATACACTACATCTAAACAGCTTCATTCAAATTTTAAGTTAACAGAAGCTCCAAGTGTTTTTTTGTTTTGCTTTTTAAAAGATAAACAGGAAACACAACTTGGTACACTCTTTCTATAAGGCTCTAAGTTATTTAAGTGTTTCACATGAATGACAATCCAATCCGGCAAACTTTCATTATGCAAGTAATCATTAATCACACAAATACTCACACATGATCAAAGATCACTCATTAAAGATTTGTAGGACTGCGTTCTTGTTGTTCCACCTATGGGCCGATCTCATCATTTCTAGATTACTATTAAGTCTTGCTGAGAATGAATACATATGCATTAGGGTCTACAGGCCTAGGTGCCAAACATGCCTTACTAAGAAGTCAAAGCCTTTTTGCTCAATACCTCAAATTTGTTCTCCTGCTAGCCTTATAATAAGAGTGCCTTCTGTATAGTTCAAAATACAGAAATGGGCTTCATGTCCAAACGCAGAGGGTACAAAGATGATAGTCACCAAAATATATGGTGATATTCTACTTAGACTTCTAAGTTTGTTCGAAAATGCGTTAAGCAATGCAGATATTCTTTCTAAT
This sequence comes from Stictonetta naevosa, assembly GCA_011074415.1. Taxonomy (NCBI): domain Eukaryota; kingdom Metazoa; phylum Chordata; class Aves; order Anseriformes; family Anatidae; genus Stictonetta; species Stictonetta naevosa. The sequence goes on from CM021719.1 coordinate 222,369, forward strand.
AAAGAGACTATAAATGCTGAGTCCTGAAAACAAACTGCTGCAAAAATTAATCTGCATTTTTCAAAGCTTTAAAAAGTTTGTTTAATGAATTAGTAAAATTAAAAGCTGAGTTTAGTAAATTGATTTTGTGAATTATGTGCAAGTAATCCATTAACATAATAGCTGTAAAAATCTTTTGCTCAAAAGTTTTGGAATTGCTCTAAATCTGGCAACCTACTTTATTTATAAATCAAACACCTTATCAATACAGACATTTAAGCAACTGCTATAAATGAGTGATCAAATGATTATTAAAGTCCCAGTTCAAGGCTCCTCCTCCAATGCAAGCAGGACACTCAAAAGTTTAATATCGGTTTACAAGTCGAAATCCATTCTCAACGTACTTTATAAGAGGATTTTTGCTAAGTTATACTGAAGAAAAGATCAAAACAGATGCATGAGAGTAAATTTAAATTTATTTTTGCTTTGACTATGTATCAAAATTGTGCCGAGAAGATTCTTCCCTTGAATATCTGTCATCAGGCATAGTAGATTTTTCCACTGTGCTACAGTATTTTTGTTCCATGTTTTTGTCAATAATTTTGTTAAGTTCAAGTTCACTGTACACCACTAACAGACTAAGCCGTAGTACACATTACAGATTCAGTGGAGCACTGTTGCAAATTTAAACGGTAATTTTAAGTATCCATCAATTACATAAACTGCAGAACCTGTTATAGCTTGTAAATATAAACTTTTACTGATTTTCATTTTCAGTTATAAGAAAGTATAGCTCACTTGTCATACTCAAAAATATTAGGATAGTTACTGGTTTTTGGCAGACACAAATACAAGATGTAGCTTTACAATTCTTGAAGACATTTTTGTTACTTAGTTGCCTTATAAACATTAGACTGAGTTTTTCATCCCCCCCCCTCGCCCCCTCCCCATCCCCCACCCCCTTAAGCATGCACTGGGACTTAATCTCTCCTGGGCTAACACTCAAAAGCCGCTGTATGTGAGTTACTACCTTCTTCCAGGACAGACGGTACTTTAGATTTGATTCCAATTAATCTCCCCTAAACCATATTATGCCCTTTACAATTATTAATGAAATACAAATACTTCTTGGAACTACAGGGTTCTGCTCAACAGCACAAAATCTATATAATTACTATAAAGTCAGCGATAGAACAGCAATCCCTTGTATTAAAACAAAATTACAAGCCAGATCCTTACCACAAGAAAAAGCCTGAAACGCATACCCAGGCAATACCCCTCTGACTTCACTGCTCAAGTAAGGAACAGAGAGGACAGGATTTGGCCCCATTAACTTTATGAAATAAAAAACAAGAACAAAAAGAAAAAAAGCTTTAACATACTAAAATATTAATTTTGGAAAGCACTTTAAATTACTTAATGTCCAATATACTAATTTGAAAGGAAGAGAGCCTGACAAAGGGGCAAACCCATTTGAGAACCAGATATACATCCTAATTTCAATTCAGCTCAAAAGTCAAACCATGCAATTATATACCAGGCCCACAACAAAACGTGGGAAGGCTTTTTTTTTGTTAACATTCTGACATAATACAATTAAAAGACACCAGACAGGAATAGAAGACAAAGGGAGGAGTACGACCGTTGAAGTTTAATTTCCCCAATAGTCTGTGTTTATAATGCTGTAATCAGGTATGAGCAATGTATTTGATTTGGATATTTAGAGCTCCAACAATAGTTTTCTTTAGAGTAAGTTTTAATCCTTTTTGTTTCTCTCTTTCTTGAGAAGCAAATGTTCTTCATTGGGGTACAGAATGGCTCAGATGCAACAGAAGAATATCATAACTTGCCAGTTAAAATTGACATCTGGGAATGTCCAATACAAGGGTCCATAAAAGCAACACGTAATACCCCAATAATGTAGCTAGTAGTCTCCATAAAAGATGTATTTTTTAAACAGCCTTTGTTACAAGGCATGAGAATTCTACGGCAAATTGTTCATCATGGCAGAACATCAAATTAAAACATCAAGACAGAATTAGGTAGAATATGGAGAGTATGTTTGCGTTATCTGCAGCGAAAAGTTAGTTTACTGTGCCACAGCACCTAATTTGTTAGTTCTTATCCCTACTCAAACACTACCTTAAGTTAAACTAACATGCTTGAGATCAAAACCATTTGCCTACGTTTGTACACTGAGTAATACAATATGGCTATATTCTAACAGAATAGCCTCTAGAGGGACTCCACAATACATAGCAAAAAGGAACAAAATTAACACTATTGTAGGCTCTGCTTCCTTCTCCACATTACATTAACGAATTATATTTGAATTGGATCTCCATGAATGTTTGGATACATTTCAACAAATAAAAAGAAAAAAAAATATTAAAAGTTAAATGCTGGTAAGTTACTGAACAGCAATTAAACAGAGTGCCCTTTGGGCTATCTGTAATTTCTCCTAGTTTCAGACTGATGTCCACAGTGCTACATGTTGGAAAGCACAAGAAATTTTGCATGAATTTGATCACTCACATAGGCAGTTATACTTTGAAAACAATGTTTTTCGCAAGAATTACCAATGAAATAATGTTTTAGGACACAATTGAATTTGAAATAGGTAATGTTTTGAATAGATTTTTGAGTTTTATTGAAATCTTACATGAACAAGAAATTGGAAATACAATCACATCAAGGAACAAATTGCCACGGCTTTGACGTTTTAAGCCAAACAAATTTTGTAGGGCAGATTTTCAAAAAGGTGTGAAGTTATAACAATTTAAAAACACAGTTAACCTACTTCTAGGAATGCAAAACATACAATCATGTTATTTTCAATACAAGAAAACTTAATTTGTTGTAATTTCTTAAAACTACTAAGACAAAGCACTAGCTTTTACTTTTATGTACAGCATACTCCTATGTAGTCTATCCCAAATCCAAAAAAAAACCTGTCCAAAACCAGAGGTTCTGCAAAATCATGATTGAACAGTGTGCCATTCCTGCTTTTAAACTGCTAAAATGAAGCCTAAAATGATAAAAGCATTGAAACCCCTTATGGAGTTCAGGAATTCTGCAAGCCCAGTAATGTCCAAGTGCATTTATGAAAAAAGAAAACTAAGAGACTCGAGTATATACACAAGAGTGATTCTTCAGCCCATTACAAATGGCAGCCAATCGCTACTGAAGGATGAAACATTAAGCCAATTTTGTTTTGAAGGATGTAGAGCTATAGCCAATTCTATGTTTCCAAAATTCTCAATCCCTCCTCACTTGTCTACTTCCACTGCTGCCCGTAAGTATCCTGATAAAATTCCTGGTTGTCATTATTGTAACCATAGTTACCGGCATAGTCACCACCTTGCTGGAGCGGCTGTTGAGCGATGGGTTGGGAGCCCCAGTTCTGCTGGTTGTTGGTCTGACGGCGCTTGGAATCAGGCTGGTTGTACCCATCTGCCTTTCTCTTGCCTCCTACGTTGCCCCCACGGTTGCCCCTGGCTCCACGAGCACCACGTCCTCTCTGCTGCTGTGCAGGACCCCCTCTCCCACCCCTAGCTCCTCTCGGTGGTCCCATGGGTGCCCCCCTCTGTGAATAGCCAGCTCTACCTCTTGGTGGTGGTGCTCCCCGCCCCCTAGGTGGTGGAGGGGCACCTCTCCCACCCCTTCCTCCTCCTCCTCTTCCTCTTATAGCATAGCCATCATCATAGCCGTAATAGGGATCTTCATAGCCACCACGGTAGTCATGATAGTCATAACCATAATAATCATCATAATAATCTTCATAGCCATAGTAATCTGGGGGATAGCCATATCCACCTCTCCCTCCACGGCCTCTGCCTCTAATAGGAGGTGGCATGCGAGGTGGAGGGTAGTAATAATAGTCTTCATACCTATTAAGAAAAAGAAACATACATTAATTTATCTTGAAAAATCTCCCAAAATAAAGTACAAGTTTTCCCTTGTTAATTAGCAATACACAACATAGTTCAGAAGAAACTGAATCACTTTTTTTCCTCTAACTTGTATTTCACAGCAGAATTGCACTCTGCGGTATTACAGTATTGCAAGAATGAACACTCACGCAGTACTTCTGGAAGCCTGCCTGGCAGCCTGACGTTCTTTCCTTTTCTTATCCGGTGGCTTTGCTAACACTATTTCAATTTCTTCCCCTTCTATTTCTTTTCCATTCATTTCATTCATAGCCTATATAAAAATTAGAAGAAAAATATAAGAGACTCATTTCCATTCTAAAGGAAACTACAACTTTCTGAAATAAACCAGTTGGTTGGGCTGTTGCAGACTGAACTATGTTCTGTACTCCATCTCTGTGCTCCTTGAAAGAATAACATGGAAGAATTCTGTTTAAGTCCCTCTTTGCTCACCATATATTCTGAGGCAGCATTTCTTTAAAGAATACTTTCCTTGTACCGTAAGGTAAAAATCTCAATCCATATGGAGCATTGTATTTTAAAAGTGACAGTGTTATATCTGATTATGTTCCTAGATTCTCTAAAAATAGTTCATAGAAATGCTGAGAAAAGTTCTCACTACAAACACTGACATGAACATTCAGCGTACTTGCAAGACAGGTAGAACGTGTACACACATGGGAATATATTTACGTGGTCTTCCTAGCTAGTTGAACGTGCTGCATGAGTGTCTCTGGGGACATCAATTATTTTGACACTCAGCTGACTGAATGATGAAGAGATCTGAGGACACAAACTTAAGGGGAAAAAAAAGCAACACTGAAACCTATTTATCTCAAGTGAGGCAACAATCCTCAAGAAAAGTAATGGGCAACATACAATTTGCAATTCTTATTTGTATGTACAAAAATAACTTAATATACATACACAAAGTACAATTAGACCTCTGTCTTCCTCTTCTTTACCTGGAGTTATCTACCTTGCATTTAATATTTCTGGGTACTAATATATGCATTAACAAAGACTTCAAACATCCTCAAAAACATTAAAGATGGTGGTTTATTTACTTGAAAGGAGCTATGATTCCAGTGCCTACTGGACTTTCAATGAGCCAATTCCATGCATTCTATATCACAATAATTCTTTCATTAAAAAACAGACAGCACACCCATACACAAAAATGACCCACAAAAGTCAGACAGGGCAGATGCAATAGTATTCTAGCTTATTTCAGAGAGAGATGCTCAACTGTCCTTCATTTGGGCTATCTTCTCATGTACCACAAGAAGTTTCTAGATGCTCAAATGTAAAAAAAAAAAACAGAACATTCAGAAGTAAGACCTAGTGGGACCAGGCTGGAGGCTGTATAAAGACATACTACATTAAAACATGTCAGTAGGTGTCACCGACTTACCCCTCCTGTCACAGAATCAGGCTTCCTTACCCTTTCTTGGGCATGGTCTAAGACTATCCAAACTGACTTCAACATCATTAAATGAGTGATATTGATTCTAAATCCAAAGTCAGTGTATTCTAAACCCTATTTTGGTAGACAGGAAATTTGTAAGCAATTAAATGGTTACAAAATGCTTAATAAGGTTGAGCAAGGAAAGATCCTTTGAATTATGCAGCCACAGACACATACACCATACCGCTCAGGAGACTGCAAGGTGTAAAATACTTCCTCCACTACCCTGTTGCCTCCATGCCCTATTGCTTTCAAGAACTAAAAGGGGAGTAACTTCTATAGAATTCAAGCCAATGAAGTGCAATCATTATAGACTAATGTATTTAAGACTAGTTTAGAATGTCAAAGAAAGATACCTTCAAAACTTACATTAATCACCTCTAATGTTTAAAAAGTTATTTAAAATAAACCTTCCAGGGAACATTCAGAGTTTGTTGGTGGTTTTTTGCCCCCTCCCCCCCCAGACTATTTTTAAATAGTCTACATCAGAGTTGCAAGTACCATTCTTCTCCCTTTCACAAGATACTTATTGAACTACCCTGCAAGTTCTGTGCAGTATTTGTCATCCCAAGAGCTACACACAGCCTTTAAACAGGGGTCTCTGAGAGACAACTGATACCTTCTGTCAGTGTTTCCTCATAAAAACTGTCTAGGTTGATCTTTTTTTTCTTCTTCTCTAGACTCTCCTGCATTGTTCTATACCTCTTTTCCAGTCTACTTGTTAACGTGCTACAGTTTTGGTAAGTTTCACATCCTCCTAGCTAGTGAAATCATAGGAACAAAATTATTAGTGTTAAAATTCTCACAATGAAAACCCTATTACATAGGCTCTACAAAACATCTTAAGATATTTACTGTTAATTAAATTTCTAAAAGCATTAGTACATAAACTGCTGACGTCTAATTTATTTAGGGAAGAATAATCAACCTACCTTCACTGCTGCACCTCTATCCTCAAAATGAACAAAAGCATAGTCCTTTAATTTCTTTACTCTTTCCAGCTTCCCAAATTCAGAAAAGGATTTCTCAAGAATTTCTTCCGTCACAGTGGTAGCCAAGTTTCTTACAAATAAAACTTTCACCTAGTGCATAGTGGGAAAAAAAAAGCTATAATATTTAAAAGCCAAACATGAAAGTAAACTAACATTAACCAATAAGATGTTATTCCCTTATTCTATGCATTAAGGATTTTTGTCCAACCCAATGGTAAATTCTGTACCCACTTCCAAAAAAAAAAGATTTTTATGCAGTTACCTGTATAAAATTCCTACAACTTCTCTCCTTCCACACTTCCCCTCCATGACCAGGAGAATATCAAGAATATCCAACAATGACTTTCTGCTTCTGGGATGCTACAAGTCCCAGTAAAATTTTAGTAACAGACCTCAAGAGTAGCAAAGAATTATTAGCAAAACTTAGGGAAAAAGAGCACAATGCTGCACTTCAGCTTCATCTCACTCTGAAAAATAGTCTTAAAAGATATCCACATAGTAGACATCAGCATAAGCAGACTGTAGAATAACCATGTACACTATTAATTTAAAATGTGAACAGAACAGCAAGTTCCTAATGTGTTACACAGGCAAGTGATTTACAGTGCTCAGACCATACCAATTTTGATGGCTTACTATGAAAGTGTCCTCTAACTTCTTTCTGCTCCCCAAAACTAGCACTGCTCAGCTGGACCAAGTCTACTGCAGCATAAAAATAATTTCTCCCAAAACAGAAGAGAATTCAAGTCCAGGTTTTACCTACCTTTGCCATGACTTCTGGATCAGGTTCCTCTACTGGATCAGCCCACTCCACTGTCACAACATTTCCCCAGACTTTTACTTTCCCACTCATCAGGCGACGTCGAGCTTGTGCTGCTGACTTGTGATCTTCATATTCCAAGAAGCAGAATCCTCGATTCTTCTTTTTATCATCAGGTTGGTGATACAAGATTACATCCACCAAACCCTCTGAAAAACATGTCTTTAGTATTGAGCTTTAAAAGGCAAGAAGAAAAAAAATAGTCTACTCTTTAATGCATTCACTTGTTTTTTTTGTAGCACACATCCTCTGAACTTAACACCTAAAAGAGATGGGGCAAGGGCACGAGAAACGGGGAGGAGAAAAAAGGCATATATCCATCCAATTTACCGAGAAACAAGTTGCCTACTAAATGAAATTCTCCAGAACAAAAACTTACCTCAAAGCTATGTCCCAAAAAACATCAACATGAACAGTTCAAATACTGTCAATTTTCTATGTTTTGTTTTTACCATTTTTACATTTGTGAAAAGCAGTCAGCAGTAACATGTGGCATCTCCCCTGTCTCAAGGGGAAGATGGAAAGAATTTCTTCCATCTCTCTCCAAAACAAGAGGAGATAACGAAATGAATATTCACCTTCTGTTTTCACCACTTCCCTGAAGTACTTAAAATAATCCTAAAAAAGAAGCAGTAGGTTAAAACTCTCCTACAGGACAAGAGCAGGAGATCAAGATTTCAACCTCTCAAAGCAGAAGCATCCTTCTTGTGATAAGCTATTTTTTCTTCCTACTTGCTGCAGAAGAACTGGGACAGAAATTAATCTGTTATTATTTCTACAGTAGCATTCTCTCAAACATTTTTGTATTCCCTCCTCTATCATTCCTCAACATTTGGAGGAACAATGTTTGTTTGAGGCTCTTTAGAAACTTCTCAGCTGTGAAAGTAGAACCTACTGTAGATCCAGTTACAAATGTAGAGCCTTCAACACTGACCTAGAATGGAGGACGGAATTAGGATGTCCACCACCATCTTTCAGAGTTCATTTGTACTGTTTCCATCCCAAATTGGAGTCTTATAACATCAATCATTTAAAGAGCAGTAGAACAGACATTAGTCCCTTTACACTCCACCACAAAGTATACATGATATATAAATTTTCTACCAGATATAAAACTTGGAAAGTAATTTGGAAATAGATAAAATGATACCTGAAAGAGTCAGTCATGTTAACTATAGATACAAGAGAGAGGTTCAATGGTATTTCAGGATCAGTGCGACAAACTTATTATGAAGTCCTTTACCTGTGACTTTACTAAACTCTTCCAATATGTTTTCCTTAGTCTTGTTCTTTGGAATTGACCCAACAAATAATCTGTTGTTTGCCACAGAGATGCATACTCCAAGGTGCTTCCCAGGACGGATTTCATAGTTGTCACACTGAGAAAAGAAGAAGCCATTCACTTGCACTACCCAATACAAAGTGGATGAAAAGATCCCCCAAACCATAAATCAGTTGTTTCAATATCTACTATCTTTATACATAGTATATTGAATTCACATTGAATCAAGTATTGCAGTCCTAGAAACTTTTGTTGTTTCAATGTTCACTTGAGAAACTGATGTACAAGAACAACGTGCAACATACAAGCTGCGTGGGGTAAATTAATTCACCTACTGTTTATCTCAGACTTAAAAGCTATTCCTGGACAATGAGTGGTGACTGTTTCCTGTGCTTGGAGTCACCATCAGTCATTGCTGCTGTTACTAAAAAACAAATGCATAGTTATAGGTACTGTAAGTTCTTCCACTTCAATTGCTTTCTTCAACATCAAGCACATTTGCTTCAAGACACTCTAAATCACTGTGCCATCCCACCCCCCCTTCCCACTCCTATAGCAGGGATTTTTTGGGCCCCTCTATAAATTTAACTTCTGAAGTTTTATTTTAGAAGCTTCCCATAAAAAAAATAGATTAGCCCACTTCTTCATCACAGTTGTACCCACAGTTGTATTACTCTGAACAACAATCCTGATATATCTTTAAAGGCAGGAGAGTTCAACATTAAAAAAAGTTAAGAATTCAAACCATCTTTTTCTCAGGGAGGATTTTTCAGACAGGACCTAGTAAGACAGAACTCTGATCGCTAGCCAGCTTCTGAAAAATCTCATGTACTTCTGTCAATTTTTAGGCCATTTTTACCCTAAGTGTGACTTCGGCATACAGCTAGCAGTGCAATATACTCAAAAACCTTCATATTCAAGAACTAGAAAAATGCTAAGGTACTACAGGCTATCAAATGATCACTTTAAAGATAGATTTTTTTTTTTCAAATTTTTGCTTCAGATACAACAGTGATTTGTATCACTACAAAACTTTGTGTTCAACTGCCATGAACTTAATCTGAATCTGTTTTTCAATGTATATTTTAAAGCCATTTTACCTAAACTCAACCCCACTCCTACTGATACATGCACATCAGAAGCAGCAGAACCCCTGATGCAGAGAAACTAAACTTCAAAATTTAACATTTTTTTCAGTATTAAAATAATCTTGCTTTTCCTATCAAGGCTTAGTTTTCCTGCAAAGCTTAGCACACCCCATTTTCCTTTCTTCCAGTAACCTGTGGAAAATATTTCACCTAAATACAAGTCTGACCCCATTACCAGACAACATTAAGGTGGAACATGTACGTGGGAAGGGAACCCAGATACAAGGAATATATTCACAAATTCACTTAATTGGTGTAACAGAGAATGGAGGCCAGTCTTTCATCACTGGTGCATCACTTGATATATCTCCTGTCACTTCAGCATCTTCCCCTTTATCTCCCCCAATCACCAGAAATTTAAAGCAACAACTCTGAGCAGCTTCAACTTAAGACTTAAGTTTCAGAACACCTTTTTTCTTTCTTCAGTGTCAGTAACTCATATCCACCATGTTCAAACAAATTCAGGAATAATCAATTTCAAAAACAGTAGACTACATACAAATCTAGTTTTAGGGCTATAGTTTGATATACTAAATCAAGGCAGGATACAATTTAGGAAAAAAATAGTATGAGTCCATCAATGAACACTTTACAGACACCTCACGATCTAACAGATTCCCAACTTGCTTACAGTTTCCATTGTCTCATTCAGTCTGATAATAAGTTACTCACCAGTTTGACTGCTTCCTGAGCTGCATCTTTGCTACAAAAGGTAATAAAAGCATAACCTCTGTTTTGACCAGAAAGAGGATCCATCATAAGTCGCAGATCCCAAATTGGACCAGCTTTCTCAAAGAGTGGTACCAATTCATCTTCATACAAGTCTCGGGGAATCTTACCAACAAAGACCTAAGAAGGAAGAGGACACTTAAAGCTTTTGCAGAAATCCAAATTTATTTTTAATACTTCAAAGAGGGAAGTAAGTAGGTTACAGCAGAAACCATCACAGCAGAAATGGTGTGGCCTTCACTAGGGAAGTTATTGTATCTCCTACTGAAGTCACAGTGTTAGGACTACATTTTGCATATGGAAACGTGGCTTTGTAATTTGTATGTAAAAGGCTGTACATCTCCACCAGTGAAGATGAAAACAATTCTTACCCTGTCATAATTCTGGCAGTTAAAGACCTTACAGACTATCCAGTCAGGTGTCCTGTAATACTCCTGGCCAAGTATTTCCTTGCCCTTGAAATATTTTCATATCATTCCCTAGTCCAATCTTGATTAAGAAGTTAGAAATTGAAAAAAAGATCCTTAATAAGTTACCCCAATACACAGTTTCAATTTTAATATACACTGTATTCTTATTTCTACTTGTTTCAGCTACACTAGCTGAATGCTATACTTGTCTAAGAAAAATTGAGAGTTCTCATTTTTCTTCCTTATACAGCAATGACTATTAAACCTTGCACAAGTTTTTGTTAAATAATTTAGTCTGTTCAGCTGAGATATAACTAAGATCTTTTTTCTAGTTCCAATATTTACAGATATTTGCTCATTTTATTGTTTTTAATCACTAGTGTACCAATCATGGTACTTCCCAAGCATGGCACTACAACAGTTACTCTGGTTTCTATTCATGCTGACTTAATAAACATGTAATATTGCTTCTTCTCAAATGTACTCTAGAAAAAGGTTCTAAGAACATTTTAGAACATTGGACATTAAAGTGTACCTTGCGTTGGTAAACAAAGTTGTCCATTTTTGCACATCTCGGTTTTAACTCTACCACCTAAGCATTAGTTGGCTCTTCAACTTTCACATTAAAAAAAAATCTCATAGAAGTCAACCTCATCAATCTAGGTAAAGCCTTGCCATAGTCTCAGTCTTACCTGGTAAGATCTGTACTGAAGGCTTAGCAGACAATTTCAAAACTAAAGAAACTAAGAATGCCCAGAAAAGCATTGATAATGGACAAACCCCATGAGGAGAGGGCAGTGACTGGTTCAAGAAATGCAGAACGCATTATTTTCTTCCAGAGGAAAGCTAAATCATTCATATGTTTCTTTACGTTACACAGCTATTCCTGCAATTCAGTTACCAGAACATTCCTTTAACATAGCTTAGGCTCTCCACTTGAGTATGAATGCCAACTGGCTATGGTTTATTTGCTACTGAGGAAAAAGAACAGATTTATTATACCGATCACAAGTTTAAATCCAGATCCAATAGGCCTTTTCAGAAAAATTCTGAAAATTCAGAAATCCCTGCAATAGATGTTTCCATTGGCATTACCTAGAGCATTCCACTCCAAAACACATGCGCGCTTCCATTACAGTATCACTTTCATGTCTTTATAAATGGCACAAGTCAGGAACTCCAACTTGCTATTAAGACAGCAAAATTGTCAGCTGAACTGTCCAATCTACCATGCTGAAAGCTTCTCCGTCCCCCTTTCCTTCTGGTTTCCTTGGCTCAGTCTCTTATTACCTCCAAAAACTTGAAACCAGCGTAAATTCAACAAGATTGCTACAACAGTTCAGGTAATATTCTCCAGTAGCTAAGATGATCAACAGAATTAATGATCTCCTTCTCTTACATTCATACCTGACCTATATTCTGGAATAACTTCACATCTGTACAGACTGACTAAATGTCTCTATGGAAATAATGACAGAAGTTTAAGTAAATTTCCCTTGAGCCTGTAAAATTTAATGCATTAACAAACTGTAAGATCAGACAAATACCAGGTTAACATCTTTCAAGACTTACTTTACCTGAATATCTGTCAGTAAAACTGAAATCAGTGCAGCAATCAGTATAGTCTCAAGTCAATTACTCATGCTAAAAGTACTGCACTAATTTCAAGGGTGGGAGGTAAGAACATGGTACTTTTTTCTTATGCCTATCATAGTGGAGTAGAGAGATGGTATTTTACAGTTACCAGTGAACAGTGAAGTCCCCTGTTCTTCTAATCATGCCTTGAGATAGTACATTCATTTACACCAATGGCTGAAGGATGGAAATGAAGTACACATCAGTACCATCCTTATTTCATTTTTTTGGTGTAACTTTAGTCTGGACAGGCAATATGCACACACTTTTATTGTTGTGGATTTTTTTTGTTTGTTTGTTGGTTGGTTTTAAACATTGTCTTTTTATAGAAGATTACAAAGACTTTCAGTTTTCCTGCGTTTAACAGCTAAAAGGTCTTCCATCAGCACACTGAAAATCAGGAGAGAAAAGGTATTTGCTTAACAGGTTAAAATATGCAACTCAACCTAATTAGATACTACCCCCACATTAGACACTACAGATATGTTTGTTTTACCACCCAGCATTAAGCAATGAAAACACTGAATGCTTGTCTCATTTGCATGAAAGCATCATCTTGAAGAAATGGACAAATTACTAAAATTCATTTTGTTCCTCATACTCTTAAATAAGCTCCTACTTAAAAGCTTTTGCTGTGATGGAAAATAAATATTTACAACATTTACTTTTCTTGTCTGCACTTAATTTCAAAAGTTACTGAAATTACAAAGTAGAAATTACTACTATCTAGGCATCCTCCTATTTTGCTGAACATATGGTTTTTAGCCACTTAGAGTTCCCAATAAGACAACTTATATACACTTCAGTGAAATGATAAACTACAATTAGCATGGATAAAGCAGGCCTAAGAAGACCCTGATGTACAGTCATCAGTTACTATCTTCCCATTTAAGTATCCATTCTATTTTTTCATCCCTTCAAAGAACTGATTTTTTACTTCCCAGAATATGCAGTATTTCCTTTAGAAACCATCCTTCCTGTGACACTAAAGCATCTTCTTGATAGTAAACACAAGTTCCAACATTTACAGGGATGCAAAAAATAATCTATGAACTGAAAAACAAAGAATGTAACCATTTTCTTAAACCTAATCTGATGGCTCCGCAACAACTCCTGTATTAATGGTTAGTCAAAAGGGGATGATTGAGAGTTTAGAATGAACTACAAGACAACCTGCAAGTGACTAATGCCTTGCCCTGCAGAGAAGGGCTTGGGGAGTTTGGTAGATGCGAGCTTGACATGAGCCAGCAGTGCACACCTGCATCCCAGAAGGCCAACTGCATCCTGAGCTGCATCAGGAGAGGAGTGGCCAGCAAGGAGGTGATCATCCCCCTCTGCTCTGCCCCTGTGAGGCCCCACTTGGGAGTACTGTGTCCAGGTATGGGGACCCCAGCACAAGAAGGATGTGGATCTGGTCCAGGGGAAGGCCATGAAGATGGTCAAGGCACTGGAAGCACCTCTCATACAAAGAAAGGCTGAGAAAGCTGGGGCTGTTCAGCCTAAGGAAGAGAAGGCTCCAGCGGAACCTCATTGGGGCTTTTTAGTACTTAAGGGGGGCTTATAAAAAAAACAATGAGAGTGACTTTTTGCTCAGATAGGACAGGGGGAATAGTTTTAAACTAAAAGAGGGGAGATTTAGATTAGAGGTTAGGAAGAAATTCTTTACTCAAGAGGATGATGAGATACTGGAAAACATTGCCCAGAGAAGCTGTGGATGCCCCATCCCTGGAGGTGTTCAAGGCTAGGCTGGAGTGGCCCCTGGCCAACCTGCTCTAAAGGGTGGCATCCCTGCCCATGGCAGGGGGTTGGAATTAGGTGATCTCTAAGATCCCTTCCAACACAAGTCATTCTATGATTCTATGAAATGCACAGCTCAAGCACTTGTATAACCAAACTGAAGTCTCCCTGTTGCCTGATAGCAAGATGCAGATTCATTCATGACACTGAATTTCTGGATTTGTGTAGTGACTAGATTGTGTCCTTTATATATTAAAAAAATCTTTAAAATCCTTCTGAACATCTTGTCTATCAGAAGATAAGAAAAAGCAGAGAAAAAGATCTTACAAATTTTAAAGCAGAAACAAGGCAGCACAGTAGATAAGCAATTATCAATATTTTCAGATGCAAATGGCAAAGCCAGTGTAAGGAGAGAAGGAAACATTCACATTAACTGCCTGCATTCTAAAATATATGCCTCCATAAATGTCTAAGTACCAACATTTATGGAGTTCACTTTAAGCAAAATGTTTTACATTGGAACAGCAAGTCTTTAAATAAATAGTATTTTTTTATTAAGTTATAATATTATTTCTTATCAATTATTTTCTCCTCCAAGCTTCCACACCTTAACTACTTTGTCTCTGTTGCAGAATCTCACCCCCAAAAGATCCAGCTGCTCTTAAAGCCAACCCACTTGAATACATTGATCAGGCTCACCCACATAATCCCTTCAGCAATTCACTGTGACAATCTGTAAGTGTGAATGTTTGATGTGCCCAACATCCATAGTTACTTATCAATACCTCAATTTTACTGCACTATGTTCAAATACACCTTGAAAGAGTTAAAATTAGTTACCATGTAAGGAATTCCACTTTAAAATATATATATATTTGATGCATAAATATTTACAGTAAAAAAGACCTGATACATCTGTTGGAAAAAAGTTTACCTAGTATGTATTTTCTTGGTATCAGTAGCAATACTTGGGTATACTTAAAAAGGGGTTTGCCATTGTCAACATCAGTGACAGCTCTTTGCAATTTACATACCTGAGCAGGCAAAAAGCTATGAGAATTTTATTCATTTTGTTTAAAATAAGTTTCCAACACAAAAAATTCCTTGTCACAGTCCTAAAGGATACATGTGGTATCTTTACATATTTTTACCCACAATATTAAAAGAAAGGCTTTTATACTCCTATATAGGCAAAAATTAAGAATATATATACACACACACCCCACCCCAAACTTTGTTCTGGAAAAAAATGCTATAATAATATACAGTCATTTTTGTTAAAACATGGTCTGTCTACCAAATTAGAAGATGTTTAAAATCTTGATTATTGACCCTCATAGCCCAACAGCAAAAGACTAAATTAAACTGCTGGATGCTTTATTAACGCAAGGTGTTCAGCATTTCAAGCCAAGCTGAGCAGTAATCAGTCTTAAAACCCTCAAAGATGCCAGCATTAATTTGGTCAAGGTATGATATTTATAACTGGTTGACTGGGCTTTGCTACAGACTCCCATGCTGATTCATCAAAGAAGCATTTACATTACCATACTGGAGTTTCCTCAAGTTAACCTTTCTAGCAAGCTTCAAGAAACTTACAAGTATAAAAATATATCCTTAATACAATTAAACACAGCCAACTTTTCAGCTTTCCTGTGGCTTCCTAAAGAGACTAACCACCACCAATAGGACAAAATACTCGAGTTTCCAATCAAGCATTTTCAGTCACTAGACACAGTGCAATTAAATAACACTAAAGAAATATCGTCATGTAATCACCCTAAGTTGGTTAAATGGACTTCTAAGCTACCTTTATTAATACAGAAATGCATAAATTTACAAGAAGAAATAAGCTACATGAACTCTAATGTGGTAGTTTCACTATCACACCATGAAATTATTAAGTATGCTTTTGTATAGATTGAAGTGAAAGCAAATAAACAATTCATAATTAATACCGAGCTAAGTTGTCCTCTTCAAAATAGGTAGATGTATTGAATAAAAAATAACTAAAGGTATGGAATAAAGATACTCCAAAGTCCTTTTTGCTTTTAGTACATTGCATTAAAGTCTTTGTTACTGACACTCAAATTCTATTTAAGTTGTAAACAGAGTCAAACACTTTTCAGTCATGCTTTTGCCTATACATTCAGCTAATACTAATACCTATGTTAGTTACTTTTTAAGCTGTGAACCATAATCTTTAATTTGTATGGTGAAGTCCAACAATTTCATCATCTAATTTATATTTTAATAAATTGAACGTGGCCTTCCCTTGTATATTCCACCTGCTTCTTCCTCTCAACCTATTACTATTTTTTCCTGCAGAATACCAAGGGCTAAGACTGATCAAGACACACAAACATAGAAGCAAGCTTTCTTCCAAAATGCTTAAGACTTTCCTTTATTTCTTTTATTTTTCAGTATATCTAATATATTAGTTTGCATAAACATACAAATTAATTAGATTAGTCTGCATATACTAACCTCTGTTCCAATACCAGGCTGAACACCAGAATATACAGTATCTGGAGGAGGGCCCCCATATTTCCTCTGTCCTGTAGTTACATCCAAAGTGTAACCAGTCCTCTCTAGCAAAGCCTGAAAAAAATTGTCACATTAGTTATATGAAGGAGGGTAGTCAGTTGAAAGTATAAATGAGATAAAGTGTCATAAGAAACATTTCCTTATTTACTTCTTGCCACACTTGATATATACCACAAGGTATATATGGACATACAGAGCCTACCAAAAAGTGTTACGTGGGAAGGGTTAAAAAACAACCACCACAAACAAAATTGATTTCATACTAAGGTCCCAGAAACAACTTGTTTTCCTTTTCCCATTTCACTCTACAAGAACATATGTAGTACCCCAAGAACTTCAGAACACCAGGCAATTCTTCTCACTCACTTTATATTTAGGTTTTGCACAACAGAGAAACTATGAGTCTCGGTGTTAGTATATTAAGACACTATCTTGTTGAGATGTCCGACTAGTCTCATAGTAGCTTTGAGCTTGCAAAAGTTTTAGGGTAAAAAGTAAGAATTCTCAAACAGATATCAATATTTTGACAATCCTTACATAAGTTCACGCATTTTGGTAATTGTGTAATCAGGTAGATCTGCATTTCAAACAACAAGTACTCTTTTCAATCTTTAGCTTCAAGGAATGTATGAAAGTTAAGTATGAATATACTTGTCCAAGTAGTATTAATGCTTTTTAAGTACATTAAAATTACTTCAGACTATGTACATGTAGTACAGAGTAAGTCAGTATTTTCTAGATGTTACCTTGATCTTTGCTTCATCTGGTCCCTTTGTTGATTCCTGTACTTTGCTGCCTTGTTTCTCTCTTTGCCTGTAGGTCTTCATAACTCCACATAAAAATGCACTTTTGTTCTGTAGATACAATTTACAAAATCATTAAATCGTGGGTATAAAAAGCCCTGGAAATGCACCGAATCTTACGCTCCATACTGTGAAGTCACTATAACCAGCCAATACAGTAAACAAAGTATCAAAAAGAATCCTCTAGAAAAATAAAACAATTAATTGAACAAGCTTGTAAGACTGGAATTTCAGGTAGTATTTTTACCTCATTTTCTCAATAGCACTCATTTATTATCTATGAGCTTTTGTTTTGCACTCAAATACCCACACATTTAGGGCAATTTTTACACAGGCCTACGATTTGGGTTTGAAACATTAGAATATAGGAACAAAGAATTTCGAACTGTTAACTCTCCTCCTGCCAGTAGTGCCAGAACACTATTTATACTTATGTGCTCACACTCTTGGAGCTCTCACCTTACCTGTACATGCGACAGGTCACTTTCTTTAAACTGCTGTAATACAGAGAGGGCTCCTTCTTCATTAAATTCCCTAAGAGCATCAATTGCTCTTTCATCAAGATCGACATAAGCTACCAACCCTAAAAGTTAAAGATAAAGAAGTTACAGATTTCTATTAAATTTCATACAAACTAAGAACTATGCAGTCTGCTTTTAAAGTCAAAAAGTTACGTTCCATAACAGAGTTATACATTTAATATAATTACATATACCTACACAAGCATATGAAAGAATATGAGTACAACAATGAAAAAAGTTAAATTAAAATTTATATACCTAAGCATTAATTGAAGTGCAAGATTACATCCCATGTGTAACAGCTTTCTAACATTTGAAAATCCAACAGTAAACTCTGGCTCACTTCTAATGATTTGGGTTTTGTTTGTTTGGCATTTAAGTTTCACACTTCATTCTCTTGAATGGAGCTGTTCTACAGTAAGCTGAAGTGAACATTACATGTATCCTACTGAACATGAAAAAGGAGCTACCTAACTGGAGGTTAAACACTTATGAAGCACTACAAAATATTAGTAAGTAGAATAATTTGTTCACTCTTTCCTCCCAATGTCAAAAAAAACAAAAATCAGTAGACTTCCTGTGTCTAAAAATTTATATTTTTTAATACTCATTTTGTTGCTCTAAGCAGCTTAAGAGCCAGAATTTTAAAAAGGTATTATTTTGAGCCCTGCTGTGTACCTGAAAAAGCTAACATTAATTTTACAGGTACAGACTCCCCCAAGAAACATTGGACCATTTCTGAAGCATTTTTTCTGTTTAAGGATTTTTACAAGTTATTTTTTCCCTTTTACAATGCACTTGCATAAGCTGTGGAGTGTGAGAACTTTAGATATTAACATTTTCACTTTTGAAAACCACACAGCAAAAATACCAAGAACTCCACACACTTTGCAACAGCTTAATCTCCAGAATACACAATTATTTAGCTACTACTTGATTTCAAAAATGCAAAGTAGTGCCAAGCCCAAGGACTACATTTCAGAAGTGATCCTGCATATTGGAAGACACCTGTATCTTTCAGGTAAAACCTCAGCAGATTAAAAATCCCAAACTTCAACTCCAAATTTAGCTCTAGTGTCAGAAGTAGTTTTGTTCACTGACAAACCCCTGCACAACACAAATATCTTCAGTACATTTAAGGAAGTATGAATATGTGTTTTCAGGTCACTCATGCAATGGAATTATACTAGATAGTCAGGTTCTGGGCTGAAAAGCTTTTAACTCCCTTGAGAACTCCTCACAACACAACCTAACTAATACACATGTTAGAGCCCCCCAAGTTCCTCTGCCCAGGCATTTACACCTTCTCTCAAACCATCAAGTGCTCATCATCATGACCCACAGTTAGCAAGTGCATATCTAAAAGCTGGTAAAGTCTTGATGAAAGCTCACTGTGAATGACTTCCAAAAGGCATCATCCACGTGATCCAGAATATCATACTGATGATGGTAAGATATTGGTTTTGAACTGCCTTCATTTAATCAGTGGAATTTTGACTCTTTTCAACAAAAAACTTTTCATATTGCCACCAAGGCATTCAAGATAAGCTCATAAAGCAGTTCTATTGCTTCTTGTACATCTATCTGTTCACAGAACACACTCTAAAGAGAAGGAACCTTCTGTCTAAAGGAAAAAATAAGGGTGGACAGGATGTTACAAAAATAAAATAGAAAAAACTTTGTATATAAAGAAACCTTTTCTATTGCAGTTGCAGAGACCACTTGCTACCAGCAAAGCATTACTCTATTTGCTAGATAGCTTAGTCCTTGAGTTTGTTAAAAATAAGCAGTTAGTATCAAACTGAACTTTTCAGTGTAGTAACCATCATGGATTAAACTGTCCACTCAGAACTAGAGAGAACACAAAATCCACAGGCAGACTCAATTCAAATGTAGTCCCAGGCAAGACAAGCTAGTTGCTTCCCTCACTAAGTCACCTATCCAGCCTTTGAGTGTTTAAGAACCACTGTGAGGAGTTGACAGTAGAAAAGTAAAAGCAAAATGATGATTTGGATTGAAGAAAAAACGTATAGTTTAGTATGCTCAAACATACATCTTTATTAGACAACTAAGAAACTAGTGCTCTGTGCCCTAAAGCAACTAAGGTAACACATACAACCCTAAGGATCTGTCAAATAATTAGTCAGTGTAAAACCCAATTTGCCTTTAGGGAAGTCAAAGTAGCAAAACATTCAGAGCTACACAGATCAAAACCAATGTATTTTTAAACCTTAATCTATAAAAATTTGAAAATGGTATGCCCTCACTTTCATAACCAGTCAGAAACAAGAAATGCATATTATACCTGTCTGAAATATTTCATCAAGTCTCTCTGCCACCTTCTGTGGGAGGCCTGCCTCTATCAGTGTCTTGTAGTGTTCTGTGTGAGTTACACTGGAAGTATCCATTGGTTCTTCCTCTTCTTTTAACTGTACCGCATTACCATTCACCTGATTAGCCATTTTATTATGCTGCTGGAAAAAATTCAGGAGCTATATTACAATAAGCCAGAAAAAAAAAAACTAGTTTGTAGGACAATGCATGATTTATCTAAACTAATTTGTATACATGCTGCAAATGACCTCTATCAAAAGTTTTATTTAATACTTTTTGGATGCAGCTGATCTAAGTTGCAAAATAAAGTACAACCCTTAATACTGCAGAAAATGTACATGGAAGAATTTACTTTTTTTTTTAGATGTACTTCATGTACATAATGTCTACACTTCAGATTGTCAGCAAGTTAACTGTTTACCATAGCAGCTAGAATGTACTGGGATACAATAACAATTCAGAGAAGAATCAGAAGAGCTAGTTCTCTTTTCATTTCCCATTCCTCTACTTTTAAAACAATCATTTAAAATTCAGTGAACACATAATCCTGCAGGGTAGCTTAACATATAAAAATGTCAATACTTGTTTACTAATTTTCACTTTCTTGGCTTGTTGCCATGTCTTCCTTCAAACCCAACATACTGCATAAGACTAGCCAAACACTTTCTCACAACACTGTCAGAGCTCAGAAAGGGTAGGAAGAAAAAAAAATTACACTATCAAGCACATTAAAATTTCAAGCTGCAGAGCTGTTTCCATGCTTTCAGTTTTACTCAAATAAGAGCTCCAAAACTTACTGGTACTTTTTTAGAATATATAGCTTATTGGTTTAAAATGAAGCCATGACTGCAGCATCTTCATTTAAAGACTTGCTTTCAGAATTAACAAACTGCTTGCAAATAAGTGCACTGAAAAATGCACAGCTATGTTCAGACAATTCCAGCGGGCTCTGCTCAATTCATTAAAAACAGTTTCCATTTCTCAATTAGCCAGCCAGCTGATACTTAGTACTCTCAAATAAAAAGGCTGACAAAAGACAAGTCAACTACCCAGCAGAGAACATTAGGGTGATCAATTTAAGTTCAGAAATGAGATGAGCCTCAGGGTTTGAAAGGTAAGGAAGAAGTCAATGATCAGCAGTGAAATGATAACCAGATAGACATATGCAGCATGGCAAGAGCAATGCAATTAAGTACTGGAATACAAATAAGATTCAAGAACAGTTTGTTTTTTTGCAGGGTGGGGGTGAAAAGGTGTTAGATTCTGAAGCCCTAAGCTATTTACTATGCTAAAAAAAAAGTCTCCAAAGACAACCACACCTACAACAGTCCTTTATATACCCATCTCATCTAGATGAGAGCTATCAAACTTTTTGGAAGATATCCTATGATGACTTGCAAGCTCGAGCAAGAAAAAAAGTTTTTCTTCAGGAAGTAACGATTTTACTGAAACTGTCTTGCCTTGAAGGGCAATTTTAAAAAGAGATAATACAGCCTCATGTTTCTTCATCAGTTGTCACTTCTTTATGTGATTAGCAAAGAACTAAGTCTTTTATAGCTACATGGCATATATAGATACATCCTGTTTCTTGACCTAGAGAAATTGCTTTCTAACCAATTCAGTTTGCTTCAAAACAAAGTTAGTTACTTAAAAGCAACCATGACTATAGCCTAATTACAGAATAAAAAAATGGCACCTGAGGACTACAGTAATGCTTACCACTTGTTACAAGTGTTAACTGAGCATTCCAAGCACTAACTGAAAATCAGGTTTCTGTAGGTATGCATACAAAAATCGTGGAAAGAAAAAAAAAAAAATCAACCATGTCTGCTTGATAGACTGCCACTGTAGTAACTCAAATTTGAAACAGTAAAGGGCAAAGGGGTTCAGTTAAACTGAAAATGCTTCAGGTCAATCATGCTAAATCCCTCTTCTCAAAAGTGAGGATGATATAAAAAACATACAAAATATATGCAGATTTTTGTTTTCACCTCCTATTTTCCTTATAAAAATCTGTTACTTACACACCTCTGTACACACACACACAAACAAGAACTGTGAAGCTAAGCAAAGACATTAACACAAAAGTATTTAAAACAATTACAAGTACCTTCTAAACTTCAGTAATTTATGCTCCCTGAATATTTGCTTTTTTTTTGTGAAACCAGATTGTTTACAAGCGTCACATTCCCGTAAGTTTAGCACTGCTGAACACATTCTCGGACTTGCCTCTAACTGAACAAAAGGCTGACAACTATACTGTGTCAGGTAGAAATCCCTTATCTGCAGTTCAATAACTCAGACTCATGATAGACAGGATTTGCAGCCTAATGGCATGAAAAGATTATCTATCTTCCAACACAAACCAGTGTGTGGAGCTGTATCTAATGCCTAAGTATCAGATTACTACACAGCACCACAGCTGATCAAATTATTTTCTAATTAGGTTTTCAGACAATGTAAATTAAGTCTCGGCATTTTAATTCACTAGCTAGATGGTTCATTTTTTACTTAAGAACTAGTATCCTCGTGAAGAACTAAATTCAAATGTATTCTGCGTTCACCAGCCATTAAAGTTCAGTTAAGCTGTTCAAATTTCAGCTATTTCCTGTCCCAGAAATTTAACTTAAAAAGACTTTCTTAAAGGAATTTTCTCTAGAAAGTTTTTAAAGTGACATAGCTGTCAGAATATTGGATCCCACCAACACCCAGAAGAAATGTATTTTTCAGTTATAGTAAGAAATTCCCTGCTGGCTTCACAAGCTTGGCCAGAAATCTGAGGTTAGGAGGACTTCATATCCTGTATGATCACCATCAAGCAAAATTACATCTCTTACACCACTGAAATCCTAACTTCAAGTTCCTTAAAGATGCATGAGTAAAAGTCATAGCCGTAGTCATCTTTTTCAAGACCACTTCGCTCTCCCTCTAGAGAGCATCAGCTACATGTAGCCATCATTTTTTTTTACTGACTTAATTAGTAAGAAAAACACAGAATGATTTTAACAATACTTTTTATTCTCCTCTAAAAAATTTTAAAAGCATATTAAAGAAAAAGAGCAGTATTATCTATGTTTGTATATGCAGTGTTGTCCAGTTGGCTCAGCCCACACAAGCCAAACAGAAAAACACATGCATGTAGGTAAAAGTGACAAATACTTTACTCTGATATACATTAAATAGCTCAAAGAAAAGAGGGAGACTGGTTGAATCGCAAAGA
This sequence comes from Stictonetta naevosa, assembly GCA_011074415.1. NCBI lineage: Eukaryota > Metazoa > Chordata > Aves > Anseriformes > Anatidae > Stictonetta > Stictonetta naevosa. The sequence continues at coordinate 245,920 of CM021719.1, forward strand.
TTTTAAGTATTGATTATAAGCAAAGAATTATGTGCATTAGTATGTGTGGGATATGCATTTGTTTTTAAAACATGCAAAAATTGATGAATTTAAAACAGCATACACAAAAACAGGCTTACCAAATAAGCAGCAGTAAATACATATTGTGGGCAACTTCACAAATGCAAGGAGAGTTCCACTGGTAACTGAAACAATGCCTAGCTCCACCATCTCAGAGCTGCAGAACTGTGTGTGCAATGAGGGGCATCGCGAAGGCTGTCTTGTTTTAAACTTCACACAATTGTTGACACATCATTGCCAACAATGGTTTTCTGAAGTCCATGAACACTCAATTATATCAGAAGTACTTTTAAACCATCTACTATCTTTTACTTAGAATTTCTGGATCCTGCATCTCAAAAGACTAGACTCTTGCCAAGTGACTACTCTTTTTCTTTTAAGCATATGACAAGCAGAAGGTTAAAAACTACAGATGTTTCTCGATTAGCCAGAAACAAGCTTATTTTCATGCTTAAAACAAATAAATAAAATGGCTCGTATTTATTTTTTCCCTTTGGAAAAAAAAATCAACTCAACACACACCTGAGCCCAGCAGTGTACAGTGTCTTGAAAACAGAAGCTTAGCCTGAGAACCACAATCACTGGAACAGCCATGAGGTTACTATTTCCTGTATTTCATACCACTCCTCCAACAGAGGTCACCACCTACAGACTAAGTATAACTCTAGCCAATTAAGTACAACTGCAGTCTAGTTAACTACAAAAATGTTTAGTAACAGCTTAAATGAGCAGAAATGGCAATTTCTGGCAGAAGAAAAATACTGTAAACTACCATAACCAACTTCATACTGATTATCTATCAATACTGTTTTCAGCCTTCTGCTGTGTAAGTCCTGATTTCATGAACTGTACTTGTTTAGCTCAGGTGCACTGGAAGCATAACTAAGTCGTGCATAAAACTGCACCAAAGTAATTCCAAGTTGCTTATGTTACTATTCTTGCTATTGAATACATTATCTGTAAGCCTGTATTATCTGTAGAATCTATAAGAACTTAAGAATAGCATTGGGGTATTACTTTTTTTTGAAAGTTTTTTTTTTTTTTTAAGTGAACCACAGGAAAATGTAAGTAGTCACTATAAAGTTGTCTTATACTTCAAGAAGATTCTTGCCAAAACAGGAAGAGAAGAAGCACACAAGCAAGTGGAAGGTAACTCACACTAAAAAGACTGAACTGGGAGCTTATTAAAACTTCACTAGTTCATTAAAAAGGGAGCACACCAGTAACTTTTATGTGAAAGCACTATTGCCATTTCTTTTGTAGCATAGTTTATTCAACCACAGAAAGTACATTTTTACAGCTTAATTATGATATGTTTATTAGCATTAATTTTAAGACTTGTTTTGAAGTTATCGTCCCCTGAAACACCTTTACACATTAGCCAGTTTCCAGACCAGTCTTTCAGTGGCAGACGACCTTTACAACAATGAGTAGTTAGCACCCTCATCCCTCCAGCACTGAGTTCTCAGCCCTTCCCAATCCATAAGCCTATGGAATGAAAAAAAAAAACTGAGAACCTCCATCATGATGCTGACCAAAAGACTAGCACAGCCCTGACAGAAATATGCTTCATCTACAGAAGTATAAGCAACCTCCCCATCAAGAGGTAACTTTACCACAGAGGACAGCAATGCACACATCTGTGCCATTAAAATACAGCTGCATGAGTAGCTACAACACATTGCTAACCCAAAGTAAAAAGCCTCGCACATCTTTGTTTTTAACTGGAGCTGGTCATTTATAGCCCATCTGGTAGGTAGGGTTGTACAGAACAACATTCATGGCACTCCAGATCAAAGCAACATTTCAACAAAAGTGAGCATTGTTCTCATGAGTTCATCCTCAATAAATTTTCCAGACTTTTGTCTAAGGAAGGAGGGAACATTGCTTCTCCTGACAAAACTAGTAACTTCAGTGTTAGCAGGAAGCTCAAGTATTATACCAAAGCAATCATATTTGGACAGAAAACTGAGAATCACTACTGCTGGGATCCTCTAGCACAGCGTAAGGGGCCAAGAGAATCCAAGTAACTTTTTTCATAGTCATCTAGCACAGCTTATGCATATTATGAACCACATTCAAAAATCGATAGGTATGTAGGCTGTTAAGACCCCAGTAGTAGAGCCACATTTACAAAATAAAAACAACAGCAGCATATTTCAAGATATTTAAAGGAAACTTTTGCAGTTTTGGTGAAGACCTCTCTTAAAAGATCATTATAAGAAAAACAACATCCTAGCGACACGCTTCTGTAGAATTTCTCCTTCGCACCATTAGGAGAGTGGCACTCTCTGAGAGTATTGAGTGCACCCGAGAGTTCTGAGTGCAGCGCAGTTCTCATTCCCCACAGCCCCCTGTATCGCAACAACCGCTAGGCCAGAACCGGAGCGCACTGCGGCAGCGAGGGGTTTTCTGTCAAAGCCTTCTTCAGCCTCCCTCCCGCACCCCAGCCGGCAGCCGCGCACACAGCCCGTCAGGGCGCCTGACAGCTTCGGCGGCCAAGAGGGGACGGGGAAGGGCCCTGACCGCGCAGGAGACGCGCCGCAGCCATCCCCAGTAGGGGGGCAGCGGGGGCAGCCTTCGCCCGCCACCGGGCTGCCCGCCCCCGTATAGGGCCCGCGCCGAGCCGCCGCCACCCACCCCCCCGCCGGGCCCGCCCCAAGCGCCAGGGCCCGCGCGCGAACCGCCCGCCCGCACCCCCCACCCCCCCAGCCCGCCGCGCAGCCAGGGCCGCTCCCGGCGCCGCCTCCAGCCCGCTCTCTCCTACGCAGCGCGAGCGCCCCGGGCCCGCCTCCGCCAGCACCGGGCCTACCCCGAGCCCGCCCGTACCGCCGCCGCCGGGCCCCCCCCGGAGCCCTCGCCCCCTTTTCGCGGAGCCCTCCCCCGCGCGAGGCGGCCCCCCGGGGACTCACCGGAGCGGGGCCTGCGCGGCGCAGCTCGGGCCCAAGCAGCGACGGCAAATGGCGCGCGCTCCTCCTTCTCCTCATGGACGGCGGCGCGACCCCGGCAACACGCGGGGTTTCCCGGAACTGTTTCCAGGGACCGCTGCTTCACCCACTCAGGACCTCCCGCTCGAGACGGGCGTCCGGGCTCGCCTATAAGAAGCAGGAGGCGGGACCCGCCGCCGCTGCCGGGGGCCAATGAGCGGGAGGCGCTGCGACCAATGGCGCGGCGCCTTCAACCCGGCGCGCCGGCAGGGCCGGAGCTGGGGGGATTTAAAGCGGCAGCGCCGCTGCCAGCCGCCGAACAAAGGGAGCGCGAGGAAGGCGCGGGGCCGCCCCTCCCCTCTCCTGCCGCGCGGCGCGAGGGCGGGCGGCGGCCGGGCCCCGCCCCTGCAGCCAGAGCCTGTAGCGGGGGGGGGGCCGGGCCCGGGGTTGGCCCGCTGCGAACGGGGGCCCACTGGGCTGCTGGCGGCGGCCCCCAGGGCCGGGAGCGGGGAGGGGGTGGCAGCAGCCGGCGCGCTTCTCCCAGCACGCGTGGTTCTGGTGCCCGGCCCTGCTCGGTAAACTGTGATTAAATGGAGCTTGGTTACTGTGCCCTATGGGCTTGGTCAGGCTCCTGGTGGGCGCGGCCTTGCAGAATCCCAGGATCACCTAGGCTGGAAGGGACCTCCAAGATCGCCGAGCCCAACCTCTAACCTAACACTAACAAGTCCTCCACTAAACCATATCCCTAAGCTCTACATCTAAACGTCTTTTAAAGACCTCCAGGGATGGTGACCCAACCATTTTCCTGGGCAGCCCATTCCAGTGATTAACAACCCTTTGGGTAAATAAATTCTTCCTAATACCCAACCTAAACCTCCCCTGGTGTGACTTTAGCCCATTCCCCCTCATCCTGTCACCAGGCACGTGGGAGAACAGACCAACCCCCACCTCACTACAGCCTCCTTCAAGGTACATGTAGAGAACAATAAGGTCACCCCTGAGCCTCCTCTTCTCCAGGCTGAACACCTCCCTCAGCTGCTCCTCGTAAGATTTGTTCTCCAGACCCCTCACCAGCCTTGCTGCCCTTCTCTGGACTCTTAATAAGCCCTTCCTTGGCCTGTTACACAGCTGCAGTTTGAAGGTGATCTGAGTTAAGCATCCATGATACCAGACCCTGTTGGTGAAGCATGCATCAGAACAAACACAATCATCTTAAATCATATCCACCTTCCAGTAGCTGAAGTACCTCTGCTGGGAGGTCTGCCTCTAAGTCACAGCCAGACAGATTTTGCATTTACCTCTTATGTTTTTAGTAAAGCACCCCAAATACAGTAACCTCTACATATCCAAATACATAACCTCCACAAAACAAGAAAACAAGATGATTTAACATCTCACTATTGCTAAAACACATAGGAATTCCTGAAACATTTAGGAAACTCCAGAACCAACTTTCCTACTGGTCAGACACTGCTCAAACTTGTTCTCCTTCCCCAGGAAAGAGGGAAATAAATTTCTGCATTTAAATCTGCTTGTAAAGTGTTTTAATGAGCAGCAGAATCAGTGCAAGAAAAGGGATGAGGTGCTATAGTCAGGACTGGGGTACTGGGAGCAGGAAGCAGTTCACTTGCTGACAGAATAGTACCTGGTAAATCATAGGTACAAGAGATGAGGTGGGTGAAGTGCTTGTCATTTCTCAAGGCAAGGCGTTGCTAACCAGTCAAGCTTGGGAAGGAGTTTTTTACTATACAGAGCTATCTGCATCACCATGGAAGTGAAAGTGAGCCTGTGTAACTAGGAATGTCCAAAGTGTCATCAGCATTAAACTAAAGCAAACTGACTTCAGGGAGGTTTAGGTTATTGGGACTCCCTTAGAAGAGGAAGTCAATGAGTGCAACAGGGTGGAGAAGCCTCATCACCAGTATAAATCGAACAGACACCACCCAAGGCACTAATGTTCACAGCAAAATGGAATCCCTGGTGGGAGGATGGCTGTGGGATCTATCATTCCAGATGGATAAAAATATAGAACTTTATAATTTAGCGAAAGTAATTTCATGAAATGGGAGAAGATTGCTCTCACCACACACACACCTCCCTCCTCAGTATTCCTTGTTTTTGCTTGGTGGTCATTTTGGCACTTAGGGGCTGCACAAGACATTCAACCGAGCACAAGAATAATTGTGTTCAAAATAAAAATACACACTGCTGCTGAGTTAACAAGATGAACAACTCCCATAGGAGTCCAATACAGTCAAGACAGTGGAAGGGATATCAGATTCAAACAGGAGAGACTGTCTGCCTTACAGACAGCACTGTTAATTGGTTCGGTTTGCCCGGCCCCCCCAGTCTCTGGGAATGGGTTTATAATCATCTGCCAGTCCAGCTGTTCATGATAGTGCCTTTCCTCCCCAGCCTGCCTACTTGCTTGAGATCTGCATCTATCTGTCCTCATCGTTGTACTTCCATTGCTGTAACCTGATGCACATTCAGGATGACTACAAAGCAGTGAATCAACTAGACCTTCTCCAGGAGACAGGAAGGGCTTATGAACACGTTAAGGGACACAGCACATTTACCACTGTAGCACAGTAGACCCCTGGAAACTCGTGCAGTTTAAATACGAGGAAAGAAAGAGATGCTTCGGTGAGCATTGTCAGTCAGGAAAGCTCTCTGCTGTATAGCAAAATACTGTACTGCACACCTGAGCTCCAGGGGGCTTCGGAAAGTCTGTAAACCTCTCCCAGAGACACAGTAGGAGATGATAGCGGCTCCCAGCAAATCCCCTCTACTGCTAAAGGTACCTGGGCAGCGGCTCTGCGGCTGAGCTATAGGACAAATACAAGGCATAGCAACGTTTCAGTTGTAAGACCACCGGTGTGGTGCCAGGAGTTGGACTCGATGATCTTTATGGGTCCCTTCCAACTCAGAATATTCTGTAATTCTATGATTCTATACTTTTTCAGAAGAACTATGTTTAAAATCACAAAGTAGTTTTTTGTTTTTTTTTAATTAAACAGTTACTGAGCAGAAGAGAGAAACTGAGTAGTTTATTTGACATTGTTGCAGACCACAGTAAAATAGGACAAATTTGGATCACTTTGGCCAAAGCACAGTCTTCGATGCTGTTTTACACCATAATAAGTAGTGGCCATACAAGGCAAACAGAACTCAGCAATAGCAACAGCTTAGTCATCATCTTTAAGCTTCTTGATCTTATACTTATGACGCTCGATTTCCTTCTGCAGTCGCTCTATCTCTTTCTTGTGGTGATCGATCTCTTCCTCATGGTGCTTCCTTAAGGCAGAGAGCTGCTCCCTCTCCTTCTCCCTGCAAGAAAGCACGGCACAAGATGCCCGGCAGCTCCCAGTCACGGCAGCGCACAGCCGGGGGCAGCACGACGCTGTGGCGCCGGGGGGGGGGGAGGAAAGAAGGCGAGGCTTCGGCCTCGCACACGGCCGGTGACCGGGCCGGGCCGTGCAGGGCGAGGCAAGCCCCCGGCAGGCCCGGCCGCACCCGCGCTCACCTGAAGTATCGCTCCTCCTCGGCCGCCTGCTTCTTGCCGAAGGCGCCGCCGGCCTCGCGGATAGCGCCGCCGCCGCCGCCGCCCTTCCCGGCGCCTTTGCCCAGCTCGCCCAGCTGCGGGGAAAGACAGCGGTGAGGGGACGGCGGCCGCGCGACGCCCGCCGCCCCGGCCCGCCGCCCCCACCTGGTCGGCGCCCGAACCCGAGCTCCAGGCGCGCTGCTGATGCACTACGAAGGCCCCGCGCAGGCCGCCCCTTAGTGCCGCCGCCGCCGCCATGGCCGCCTGCCCTTGGGCCGCCGCGCGGACGCGGCAGCGGCGCGTGGGGGGCGGGGCCAGCCCCACGCCCGGCCCAGGCACGTCGGCGGACGGGGGGGGG
>CM021719.1:253208-272941 GCA_011074415.1 Stictonetta naevosa
GCGCCCGCGACCGCCTGAGGGAGCCCCACGCGCCCTCCTCCGGGCCGTGCGTGGGGCGGGGCCCGTTGCCATGTCTACGCCGTGGCGGTCACGTGCCGGGCGGCTCCGCCTTTCCCGCTCGGACTCAGCGTCGCGCTCGGGCGCGCGCGTGGCGTCACGCGGTGCTGGCCATGGCGGCTCCGGGGGAGCGCGGGGCGGGGGGCGCCGCCGAGGAGGCGTTCCTCACCTTCTACAACGAGGTACCGGGCTCTGCCCGCCCAGCTGCCGCCTCGCGGAGACGCTCTCCTGCCAGCGCCGGGGCCTTGGCGGCGCGGCGGCGCCGGCCCGGCGGCCGGGGAGGCCCGGCCCGGTCGGGAAGGGAGGGAAGGGAAGGGGAGGGGCCGGGCCGGGCCGGGCGCAGGGAGTGCGGGGCCCTGCCCCTGCCCCTGCCCCGGCCCCTTAGTCTGCGCTGCTCCCCTTGGCCTGTGCGCGACTGGCACGTGTGGAGCTCAGCCTTGCCCACGGAAGGGTGCTGCCAATTTAATGGGGGCTGTTAAAAAAATGGTGGATTAATGTTAAAAAAAAAAAAAAAGTGAACTGAACTAAATTAAATAGCTGGTGGTCAGAATGAAGCGTTTGTATGCTTGCACTGGTGTGACTGAACGTTTAACGGGCTCTCCTGCTGATGTTGGGTTAAAATCGTGCAGCAGCTATCCAAGGGATCACGATGACAGTGCTGGTGAAGTGTAGGAGTGAAAGGAGGCGACAACGCCAAAGCAGTTGAGCATAAGATATGTAAGAGGCAGGCAAATTTTTTTAAAAAAATCATTTATATTTAAAAGGTAATGTTGAAATCACTGTCATGTTGTGGAATATGTTGAAAAAACGTCCTGCTGATGTAAAGTACCAACAGCTTTGGGAGGATCGAGAGGTATTATAAATTGTCACAATGTGTGATAATTGGTATGTTGGTATGGTGATCACACAGGAAAGCAGGTGAGCGTGTTGTGATGGCCAGTTAATAAAGGTCTCTTCTGCTCTTCAGGTAAAACAAATTGAAAAACGAGACTCTGTTTTAACATCAAAAAACCAAATTGACAGGCTGACCCGACCCGGATCTTCCTATTTCAACTTGAATCCTTTTGAGGTTAGTCCTCCTATCTGATTAACGTACCAAATCCTAGATTTAACAGGTATTTATTTCAGCAAAGAGACAAGCATCATAAAGACGTACATTTCTAAATGTAGATTACAGTGCTGAAGCTTTGTAGAAGACAGGAGGGTGGTGCATATGTGCTTGCTCTCTTCACTGTTTTATGGCAGGTAGAAACTATTCTTTTCACATGCCTCTCTTGTTTAATGGCACTGGAAGATTGGGCAGATTAATGCTAAGTACTTTCTGAATGAGAATATAACAGCTACAGGTGTTATGCTGTCAGGTTCTTTTCTGACCACTCTTGATTCAGCATTTACAGCTGTATCTTTTATTTTGTGTGTTCATTCCACTGAACTTGTGTAGTACGTAGAATGATAGCAGGGGCTCTTACTTTTCATACTAGCGAGCAATTTTGGAGGAGTCCTTGTAAAACAGGTAACTCCCTTGCACATTGTATTGTTTAATTCCAGCTACAAAGTCTTAATTAGTTTGAAAGCTTAAGGAAGATATTGACTATGGACTACACTTGGGTAGCATGGACAGTAAATGTGGACTACATTTAAATTTGATTTCCATCTAAATGTTGCTAAGATTTGTCAGAAGTCTTATTCGCCTTTGTCTTGTACTTCAGTGTTCAATTTTTTCTATTTGGCTGAAGTAAACATTACCAATCAGAATTTTAGTACATTTTACCTCCCTGAGTCATAAGTGTTTTCCTGGCCCACTCTGTAATAGCTGGATGGAAACATTACTGTTACAAAAAACTTTTGTTTATTCACAGTATTCAGAAAAGTTGCATTTCTGTACCTGTAGGAAATCGCTCTGTTTTACATTTGCATTGTATGCAGTAACATTTTGCTGGTTTGGAAAAGAGTATTGTGCATACAGTTTTCTAGGATTTTTTTTTATACTGCATCACTTTTGCTATAACCTACGCTGATGGCTGCTAAGTTAATTTATTTGTTTTCAGTATTCGATAATAATGATATTTTTATTTCAGTTGGTTTTGCTCATGTAATGGTGGTGAAGAATCTGGGAATATGACAGTGGTGGAATAAACGTTAATTTTGTGCATTCTTTGGTAATTTTTTCTAAGTTAAAAGTTAGGCTAGATGATCTTAGAGGTCTTTTCCAACCTAAATCTTTCTGTGAAATGCAACATATTCTGGTGTTCCTCTGGAACAGGATTTTCCTGTGGGTATTCAGAGAATCATGGAACGGTTTGGGTTGGAAGGGACCCTTAAGGATCATCACGTTCCAACTCCCCTCCCATGGGCAGGGACACCTCCCACCAGACCAGGTTGATCAAAGCCCCATCCAGCCTGGCCTTAAACACCTCCAGGGATGGGGCATCCACTCTCTGGGCAACCTGTTCCGGTGCCTCACCATCCTCATACTGAACAATTTCTTCCTTGTATCTAATCTAAATCTACCCTCTTTTAGTTTAAAACCATTACTTCTTGTCCTATCACTTTACTACTTGTAGAGTCCCTCTCCTGCTTTCGTGTAGGCCCCCTTTAGGTACTGGAAGGCTGCTGTGAGGTCTCCCTGGAGCCTTTTCTTCTGCAGGCCGAACAACCCCAACACCCTCACCCTGTCTTTACATGAGAGGTGCTCCAGTCCTCTGATGATCTTCATGGCCTCCTGTTGACCCACTCCAACAGGGCCCCAAAGCTGAATGCAGTACTCTGTGTGGGGTCTCATGAGAGCAGAGTAGACTTCCCTCAACCTGCTGGCCATGATTCTTTTGGCACAACACAGGTTATGTTTCTGGCTCATACTCTCTTTTCTGTCCACTGAATGAGCTCCTTCCTGGTATCATCTTCATCAGCTTCTTTTTTTTTAATCTACGCAAGTGCTTTTCAAAATCCTAATTTAAGGCTGGTCAGACAGATCAGGATCAGTCAATTTATCGTGTTAGTACTTGACTTGGAGAATAAATCATGAAGGCCATTTAAAAATAGACTGTGGCTTTTCTGTGAAAGTGTTCTTCCTTTACAGATTCTTAATATCAGACTAGTGTGCATCTGCAGTGAGGAGGTTCAGTTGCTACTTAGTGCTTCTGATCAGTAAATTGATTGTCACATCCTTAAGGATCATGGGCTTGTTCATGGAGGCAAAACAGTAAGACTCTCCTGTCTTCTTCTTTCAAAATGACAAAATCAGAAAATTCTTACAAAGTAGTGTGTTTTCTGCCCGACGCAGTTATGCATTGTCTGACAGGGTCCCAAACCACCATGTGCTTCCATTTCTGCTAAGCTAAGCAACAGGTCTGACTGAAGGTTTAGCCCAAAGGTGGCTGTTCAGGGATGGCAGATGTCTGCACAAGACTTGAGTATGGAAAGTACTGAGGCATAATCAATGGCATGTAGCATTGCTAAAAGCAGAATGTTCCAAACATGGTGTCTCTTAAAATGTTTCTGTTTTACTAGGTGAAAATTAATGTCCTGAAAAAGCTCTCTGATGGCAAGTGCTTTCTGGCATTGTGTCTGTATCCCAATGTTTAAAGCTTGCTGCCAGGAACCTGAAACATGGAGTCTACCATTAAACTTCCTGTGCTGTTGTGGTCTCTTTAGGTACTGCAGATGGATCCTGAAGCCACAGATGAAGAAATAAAGAAAAGATTTCGGCAGGTATTTGACTTTTGCATTTGAAGTCTCTGGAAGGAGACTAGTAGTTCTGTAGAGATTTTGCAGCTGTGCTTGGGGACGAGGAAGGTGGTAAAGTTCTATTGGATGAGTAGCTGTTTTGTGAAAAAATGCATATAACAATCTTTGTATAAATAAGGGGAGAGCTGCAGAAGGGTGCCTTGTCCACGCATGGTATTGTTCTCTGTAAAATGTGCGACTATGCTAATGTAAACTGAAATGCCCTCATATAATCAGTTCATTGAAGTTTAGTCCAAATAAAAGGTCAAAATCTGACAGAAATTAATATCTGAGAAAATCTTTTTCTCAACTGTGTTGTCTTTGATCCAGAAGCTATCTGACTATATATAATTATTATTCCTTTTTTTTAAGAATTTCAGTGGTCATTTTTGATGGTTGGGCTACCTGGGACAGCAGCAGCCCTACTCACTGACTTCCCTTCGCTGCTCCATGCAACACAGGAAACATCCCAGATTTATTCTGCTGCCAAAGGTGCAGGAGAAATTTGAGTCAGTACATGCAACAAAAACGTGTGACATTCACAGGGTTGCATCTTCCCACCTGATAGACATGAAGAACTGACTTTAGACAGGAAGCTGTCCTGGCTGCCTTGTCCAGACAGAGGAACATACATGTGAAAGTGGTGATAGGATGTAGCCTACTCTTCACGGGGAATGGGAGGATAACCTATTTGTTGATGGATTCTCAATTCCGCATATTAATAAGCTGGGGCTGTCAGCTTTAGGCTGATAAAATACCACAAAGAAATGTTTGGAAAAAAAGTGCATGGAATTTTCTATTGAAGAAATCAAAGATCCAAGCGCAGAACTTGGAATAGCCAACAGAAGGAGAAAGATACTGGCTATTGCAAATCACAGAGTAAATCAGCACTATGCTGCTCTTGGGGACAGGACTGTGAACTAGCAAGTGGTGTGGGTAAAGTTCAGGAAGTAAATATTTTATGTTTGTCACCAGTGCAGCACTGTGTCTGGTTTTGAATATTATAGTAGGAAAGATGCAGATAAACTAGAGAGTCCAGACATCAGTGGCAAAAATAAAAGGTACAGAAAAAATAATGCCATAGGGGGAAATTTTGAAAGAGCTTTTTCATGCTTTCAAAGGGGAAGATGGAGAACGTGTGTTTTCCAGTCCATTTAAGGTTGCACTAAAAATGGTAGCAATCAACGTCCTGTCTCTGAATAGCACAGGAAGAGTACAGGAGGAAGTTTCCTAAACTTTCAGTAAAGGAGCCTAAGGAAAATCTTACCATTCTTTTAAGTAGTTTAATATTTGAGTAATGTTAGGGATGTTGGAGAACTTACTGGGAGATACTGAGTGAAAGATAAACTTTGGCTGAGGATGATCTTTGTAGATTTGTTTCTTCTTAAGGCCAAGGGGTCACCCTATCATCCATATGCTACTGCAGCTGAAAGGTGTTTGTGTTGTTCTGTATAACATAAGCCACTTTCTCAGATAGCCTATTTACTACAGGAGTTGTACTTTATTTTCAGTCAGCAATCTTTATAAGCTTTTACTGATGCATACCTCTACATGTTGTCAGCTGACTTGTGTGTATGCAAAGGAATGTGATCCCCTGTGATTCCTTCTGTCTGAGACTATTTTGCTGTTCTCACAGAGATCTCTGAAGTAGTCTTTATCTTTTATAATGATCTTGATAGCAAGATCCTTTCTCTTGCAGTTGTCAATATTGGTACATCCAGACAAAAATCAAGATGATGCAGACAGAGCACAGAAGGCATTTGAAGGTAATGCTCTCAACCTTTTCTGGGCTGGTGTGTGACAGTAGTTGGACTGCTATTTTTCTGTAGCTGGTTTAAATGTGTATAAGGTCTGAAGGCCCCACTGGAGGACAGAAGAATTGCTGTAGAGATATTTTAGATGAGGGAACAGATCTGTGGGTTGGCATTTCATCAGCAGAATTTCACTAGGTGGCAGTAATGGCATTATCGGATCACAACGGGGACAAACATCCATGGGTTTCCAGGATTGTTCAAGAAAAAGCTGTTTAATCTGTGCATTAGATTTTGTTAAAAGACCATACAGCAGAAATAAGGTGTTGATTTTAGGCATATGCTTTGTGTTAACCATGAGGATTCGTGAACCTTAAACTTAACCTCATGCCTTGTAACTAAATCACTTTGCATGACTGATGCCTTAACCTTACTAACTCCAGAGGTGTCCGACAGTCTCTGCCATTACTTCATGCAAAATCCAATTTGATAAATCATATCTCTTACCTTGATGTATTGATAAAAACCCCAAACACTCCAAAGTCTTTGTAAAGACCAATCCTGTGATTCTTTTTGAATCTGACTACTGGTGCTATTAATGTTGATGCTTTTTGTTAGCTGTGGATAAAGCATACAAGTTGCTGCTAGATCAGGAGCAAAAGAAGAGAGCCTTGGATGTGATACAGGCAGGAAAAGAATATGTGGAACATACTGTAAGTATTCCATAGCTAGTCCTTTTTAATTTTATTGTTTGTATACCTGCTATATGTTTCGGTCATTAAAAGGTGGGCTGAGCAAAATTCATGATGCATCTGTACAGGTGGACTCTGAGCAAGTCAAGGCATGAACAAATGTGCTTTGTCCAGGACTGCTGTTAAACTGAGTACGGGACAATTCGGTGAAATTCAGTACTTGAAATAATTAGGTCAGACCACGTGATCTGACCTAAATATTTATTTTTGAGTCTGTGAATGAATGATGCAGTTCAGATATGTGTAGGTGGAAGAAAATAGGTGCTGACAGCTGGAGACTGAGAGGTTTTGGGGAAAATGACCTATAAGATAAGGAAAGTAGCTCCGATTGCATGGGCCAAGAGGTTAGTTGAGTGATATGAGTGTACTAAAACACAACAAATTTGAGAAAGAAGATGATGTGGGAGAACTCAGATACTATAAATCAAGGAACATTTTATATTCTGCTTGTTGTTGTTAGTCTTTCAAACATTACAAAGCAAAATAGACTTCCTGCTGGTTTGAATGGTGCATGTTGGGTATAAATATATCTTAAAAACAAACTAACTGGAAACGAAACAAAGGAATTGTATTAGATGAATAGTATCTAACATAGTAGTTTTAATTACTGCAGTTCATATGATAGTGATCATGTGTGTGTTTATCTGGGCATAAGGCTGTGAGGTTTTGATCTGAAATAAATCCAAATCAAGAACTTACTGTCATCTGGAGTTCTTCCTACAGAATACAGAACTACTTAGATACAATTATGGAAGCCCTGTAAAATTTTGTAGATTCTTATTTTCATTCTTAATCTTAAGGTGAAAGAAAAAAAGAAGCAGCTGAAGAAAGATGGAAAACCTCCCAATGTAGAAGAGGATGATCCTGAAGTTGTAAGTTACATTCTGTCCAGAGAGACTGGGGAGTACAGAATGTGTTTTGAGAAATTAAGAATGAAAACCGGTATGCAAGTGTTTATTAGACTTGTTAGAGTGTTGCAAATTCTTTTACTTACAGAAGAATAAATTCTGATAAGTCACTGTAGAAGTTCCATGTGTAGAGTAATATCCAATGTCTTTCAGAAAATAGGTTGACTGTAATCTAAAGAGGAAATATATTATGAGACTATGTAGCTCAGAATATGCAGTACTTTCCTATGAGCAAGTCTTTATTACTTGTCCATCACCCAGCCTTTTGAATTGAATATCTTGTATTCGGAATGCTGGAACTACGACATTCTTACTGCTAGCAGAGTAATGTATAAGAACCCGTTGCAGCATGTCTAAAATGGGCCTTTAATGACAATTTGTGGTAAGAGCTGTTTGGTCTGTTTCTTGCATATAGCGTGTGAGGACAGATTTGCTGTTCTGCAACACATCGTTTATGGCGTGACATAATATAGCTGCTCTCAGCTGGTTTCTAGTCTGAAAAAGTCAAGTGGTATTTGAGGCTTTAATAGTCTCAAACATGATTTAGATGATTCTCAAATTCTCAAACATGATTTACATGTTTCTCAGACAATGAAACACATTAGTCTTACCGTATTCACCCTTTTTTTTCCTACAAAGTGTTTTTTTTCCACTTGGTATTGTCACAGTAACTCCATAGCAGTCTTATTTTCTATTGGTTGTCTGAAGTCTCTTGCCGTTCTTTAATAATGAAGGGCTTTTTTGTTTTAAAGTATACTGACATGTCCAACTGGAAAGTCAGTGCTAGACTTTTAATAAAACACATTAAGAAGGCCTGCTGGGAAATTACCATCTGTATAGTGACCATTTTTTGTCAAATATCATGACAGCGAAGGACTCAACAGAAGATGTAAAAGAGCTTGAAATGAAAAGTTCTGTTTAGGCACAGATTCATGAATACAAATTTAAATGTCACGTTAGTAGTTGTTTCCTAGTGGTGTCGGGTCCAGAATTTAATCAGTACTGGTTGATACCCTATTCCATGCCTCTGCTATTAACTACAGTCAAGGCAGGATATGAGGCTACGTGGGCATACATATTCTTTACGTTCTTTTTATGCTTGTTATATTCTTAAGTAAAATAGACTAACTGTGTTAATGTGCATTATTTTAAGATAAGATTTGTGTTCCACAGTTCAAACAAGCTGTATACAAACAGACAATGAAGCTCTTTGCTGAACTCGAAATTAAGAGAAAAGAAAGAGAAGCTAAAGAAATGCATGAAAGGTATGAGCAGCACTCTGTTCAGGGTCTTATTTTCCCCTCATGCTTCCTTGGAGAAGATTAGAAATCACAATCTGAGAATAGTCTAGGTTGGAGCAGGCCTTTGGAGGTCATGCGGTCCAACCTCCTGCTGAAAGCACAGCCTTGAATTGGATTAACAAGGGTCCTCTCAAACTGAGGCTCGAATACTTCAGTGATGTAGATTTGAATAGAAATTCAAATAGGAAACTTGCTCTCCAATATTTAAGACACTGGTATATTTGGTATGTTTAATATTCTGTAGAAGCCAGCCAAAACAGTCAAATGGTAATACACTTCTGCATGGTGTTAGCATGCAAATAATTGATTTTTAATTAAGTGCCAGAAATACTCTGTGGCATGTTAATCCTGAACAACTTTGTGTTTTGATCACATGTTGCCTTAGTGCTTACTGTGGATGCACTTCATAGAGCAGGGCTTTGTTAGTGGTCAGTGAAGACAGTCTGGGAGATGGTTACAAGGCACTACTTCTGACTACAGATGAAAATTAGGGAGAAAAATCTGTCTTTCTTACCTTGCATGCTCAAGTGTTTATTAACACTTCATTAATGTGTATGCTCAACCGTTTTAGAAACTTACTGCTACAGTTTTGAAGGATTCCAACTTGTTTTGCAAGAGAAAATGACTCACTGATTAAATACATGCGTGCTGTCAGTGGTGCCAAATCATCTTCTCTGCTCTCTCCAGATTTGAAACCAAATTTTATTTGTTGTGCAATCTTAGTTGTGACTATTTATCTCTTCTGATAAGCACTTTAATCTGCCAAGAAGTCAGAAGAGCTTTCTGGGACATTTTGAAAGTGTCACTGTGTTTCTTTAATGTAGATGCTTGTGGTTCAAAACTTATGGCTTCCCTTCCAGGAAACGACAGAGGGAAGAAGAAATTGAGGCACAGGAGAAAGCTAAACGAGAGCGAGAATGGCAGAAGAACTTTGAGGTAATCAGCAGGTTAACTCAATGTCACTTGCTGAACAGGTGTCAGCAATTCTCAGCCATGCTGCTGGAAATGCCCTAGCAAAAAAGAGAGACTTCTGTCTGCAAGTGCTGCAAGTTAACTTACATAGATGCTTTAAATGTTCCGCAGAACTCTGGGTTTTGTCCTTGTACAAGGTGAGAAGAACCCACTGAGAGTTTTGATACTGCCTTTCCAACAGGTGTATCTTAAATGAAGTTGTATAGTATTTTTCAGCTCTGTCAGCAGCTAAGTCAGAAATTTGAACTGCTTCTTACCCCAGGTCACTGGTGATCAATAAAACTTAATCCACTAGCTGTTCAACCACTGGTGTGGACGGTGTTGATGCTTTTCAGTCTGGTTGCTAACACTTATGCAATTTATATCTTATGCAGATACCAAAGACCTGAATGTCACTTCTCTTTGCCACTTCCACTCTGTATTCAAGGTCTAGGCATATCAGAAGTAGCTTCGTGGTTGGTTATCGTGCTGTTATTGTAGGTGTCAAACCTACAGCCTACCAAAACATTTAATCTACACTCTTCCCTCATTACATACCAGGGGTAAAGTTCTGTGACATGGAGGGCTGGGTGGGCAGGAAGGAAGATCCCCTCTGGGGATCCCAGTTCTGTGTTGTTTGTAAACTTAGTGAAAGTGTATTCCATCCCATCTTTGTAGAATCCTGCACCTGGGAAGGAACAACCACATGTACCAGTATAGGCTGGGGGGTGACCTGCTGGAGAGGAGCTCTGAGGAGAAGGACCTGGGGGTCCTGGTGGACGACAGGTTGACCATGAGCCAGCAGTGTGCCCTGGTGGCCAAGAAGGCCAATGGGATCCTGGCGTGCATTAAAAGGAGCATGGCCAGCAGGTCAAGGGAGATGATCCTCCCCCTCTACTCTGCCCTGGTCAGGCTTCACCTGGAGTACTGTGTCCAGTTCTGGGCTCCCCGGTACAAAAAAGACAGGGATCTCCTGGAAAGAGTCCAGTGGAAGGCCACAAAGATGATACGGGGCCTGGAGCATCTTCCCTATGAGGAAAGGCTGAGAGACCTGGGGCTGTTCAGCCTGGAGAAGAGAAGGCTGAGAGGGGATCTCATCAATGTGTATAAATACCTGAGGTGTGGAAGACAGAGGGATTTGGCCAACCTCTTTTCAGTGGTTTGTGGGGACAGGATAAGGGGCAATGGCCACAAAATGGAGCGCAGGACGTTCCACACCAACATGCAAAAGAACTTCTTCACGGTGAGGGTGATGGAGCACTGGGACAGGCTGCCCAGGGAGGTTGTGGAGTGTCCTTATCTGGAGATACTCAAGGCCCATCTGGATGCCTACCTGGGCAACCTGCTCTAGGGAACCTGCTTTGGCAGGGGGGTTGGACCCAATGATCTCTTGAGGTCCCTACCAACCACTACAATTCCGTGATTCCACATTGCTGGTAGTGACCGGCCTTCTCCTGTATGGCTGCAGAGGAAGATGGGAGTGAGGAGAACAGCTATCCTAGCCTGAGCCTGTGTGCAGTACCAGTATTCCAGGCACAGATACATTCAGAAAGGGCCTTGGACATGTGGATTGTACAGTGAAGTGAATCATCCCTGGACTTGTTCAGTCCTACTGTGTAAAACCTTCAGCCTGTAGGGATCGTAGCCTCGGTTTGTGGGGTGTGAGTTAATTTATTGAGGGGTTTCTGCTGCTCACTGGATAGGCTGGGAAGAGGAGAAAGAGAGCACTGTAAGAGACCTTTTCTTATAGCATCTTTGTGGTGAAGCCTGTGGCAAAAAGTGTGAGAGAAGACAGCAGTATGTTTCCCTTCTCTCTTACTTCTCTCTGCCTCCAAGCTGCAGCACAAACAGAGCTGTCACAAGGATGTGAGAGTAAGGAAATGGCGCATTGTGGGCTGACAGATTGGGAACATCCATTGGAGATGATGGTTCTTATTTGCTTTGTACGTCAGAGGACTCTCTAAAATGTAATCAGGACTGCACATTTCAAGCTGGTTGCTTTTGAAACAAGAAACCAGTATAATACTTACACTGGTGTTCATGAGTTCACTTGTGGTTGCACTGTGCTGCGTCTACTGCTCTGGCTCTTTACAATTTATGTTCTGGCTGCCAGGGTGCTGTGTAAGAGGCAAATTAATCTCTTGAAACTGGTATGCAAGGTCTGTTCTCTGGCTCTTGAACTCCTTAACCCTCTAGTTCCTCTCTGTTGTTCCCAGGAAAGTCGGGATGGTCGTGTGGACAGCTGGAGAAATTTCCAGGCAAATACCAAGGGGAAGAAAGAAAAGAAAAACAGGACCTTCCTGAGACCTCCCAAAGTAAAAATGGAGCAGCGTGAATGATCCTGGCAGCACTGCCCAAGTGCAGATCCTCAGTCCCCTCCCTGCTTTTAAGGACTCATTGGCACCTAGAGTAAGAATTGCTTTTTAGTAGACTGTTTGTTTCCAGTACAATTAATTATTGGTCAAAGTATTTTTTTGTACTCTGTCCATTTGAACTAGGGCCATAGTATGAACCCAGCCAGGAACCCGCTACATGTAGAATACTTGGCTTAGGAGTGTCCCACCATTATTGCCATCCCCTCTGTCTGCTGACCTGTAATTCAATGTTTTGTACTTTACGGAGATTGTGCTGTTCCACCATATTCATTTCTAGTTTGAGAGCTGAACACACTGTCAGAAATGTACCTATGCCTGTCCAGGCGTCATCTTTCTCAGCAAGTTCAGCTTCGGAAAGGTCCGAACTGGCTCTGGGAATCTGCTCCCAGCACTGTGCAGTGCAGCTGACCTGCAGTTATAGTCCTGCAGCTCCTCACTGAACTGAGTGGTGCTTGGAAGGACCCCTTCCCCCAAGATCTGATTTCCAAACTGAAAAAAATCCCAGCTCTCAGGCTTTGACTCCTGTTAATCTCAGACCACTTGGTCACTTTCTGTGAAGGAAAAAATAACGTCTCAATTAATAGTTAAGTTGCAATGGTCTGTATGTAAAATAAATTTTTACCCAAAGTAACCATTCTTTTTGCATGGAATTTTTCAAAAATACAATTGCAAGGGTGTGAGTTGAGTGATGGCCATTGAGATGTTACTGCTGCTCAGCATGAACACTTTCCCTGGTAAGAGACTGTAGATTTAAGTTTTAAAATCCTACTTCAGGTGTGCATTTAAGTTCTGAAGAGATTCTGAAGTATTTAAAGGTATTCAAAGTGGAGTATAGTACAGATTCGCATGTGCCTGACAATCTCCTCTGGAGACCTGTGGCTGAGTTTGGAGATTCTTCTCTTCTCTCCTGATGGCAATCCCCATACTTGGGTCCTGTTGGTAGCTGCCTCCATGAAGATACGGCTTTTCTTTCTCCTCACTGCTCTCTTCACTTGGACTTCATCTTCTATACCCTTATCTTCAGCTGAGTTCAATCCTTGGTGCTGTTCTTTGTGTTTAGGGCGCAGCTGAGGTTTCTTTTGAGGAAGATTGGTTCTGCTGCCCCTGAAGAGACGTATCCGTTTTCCAATGCCTCAACCCATAAGTTTTGATTAATTGCATTCTATTTCTTCTATTTCTGCATGCTGCAGAGGAGTGACATAATCAAGTTGTTGTGTTACCATACAGATTTTCCTGCAGAAAATTGCTTTTCTTACAGAAAGTAGCTTCCAAAGAAATAGTGCTTTCTGACAGGGCCGAGGACTTAGATGAATTTGCTGAAAAGCAGCTGGTGTGTTCTCCACTTGCCTTTGTTTCTTCTTTTCCTCTGATGAACTGGACTGTGTGACTGAATGTAAAGTGAAACGTCTTTTCCTAATAAAACTAAGGTATTTTGGTGTTTTATACATAAACTAGCTCTTAAAACAGTAAAATGTGGTTCCTATTTTCTGTGTAAATAGAGGAATACAGTTCTTTTTACCTCATTTGTCCTGCTAGGTTTATCCTGATAAATAGATAGCTCAAGCTGAGCCTCAAGGGTCAAAATACAGCTTAAGTAATATGTTGATGACATCTGGGTGACACACAAGAGCCAAACAATATTTAGCAATAGAATAAAGTGGGCTGATAGGTATGGGAGACTTTGAACCATGCAGCATGGCTGTGTTCAGGCACTGAAATTCATTTTTGTTGGCATAGCCTGTTCCCTCATTAACTGGGAACGCTTTGGTGGGACGCAACTTCTTATAAAGGCAACAGTTACACAAAGTTACTCTGAGGAAAATGTTGGTTAACTGTTGTGGTGGTATCTCTGAGATGCTCTTCTGCTTCCTAGATGAAGGGCTGTAAGAAAGGAACGGTGCTGGGCGGTAGCACAGAGGATTAGAGCACTGCTATGTGAGAGACTCCAGCTGGAGTCTCTCACCCAGAGGACATGCTGTCCCTCTAATTTGGCTGGCTCTGGTTCCCCTGTGAAACTATTTCTAGCTTAGAGATTTCTCCCAGTGACTTTTTTTCCCAGAGTCATTACTTTTGATATTGAAATATTGGTCTTTCTGGTAGCATTTCCTTTCATACAGCTTAATGTCTTTGCTGACCCATGGTACAGACCTTTCAGATCTCTACACATTTGTTTTTTTCCAGGTAGCTTACAATGAGTCCCATGAAAACTTGAAATGCTTTTAAGACCCCTGTTAAGCTTCTGGTTCTGCTTCTCAGAGATGTAGATGGTTGAGATTGGACCAATGGAATGACACCAGAGGCTCTAAAGAGTGTGCCTGTGGCCCAGGTCACTGAAGTAATCATTTTCTGAGCTTCTTCAGTTTGAGTCATTTTTTCCACTGAGTGTGACTCGTTTGGGGCAGCAAAACATGTGGCTTATAAACAACGGTGTTCATTCTCAAGTTAGCTGTTCCTGTTTCCTTTCTTCCTGTTCTGCCTATGATATGTTTGTATGTCTGAACATGCAGTATTTCTCTGTGGTGGTTTTACTCAGGTGGGCAGCTGAACTCCACCACAACCACTCTCTCACTCCCGCTCCTCAAAGGGATAGGAGGAGAAAATACAGTGAAAAGGGCTCAAAGGACAGGGAGATCACTGAAAAATTACTATCATGGGCAAAACAGACTCAGCGTAGGGAGGTTAATAAAATTTACTACCTATTACTAACAAGCTAGAGCAGTGAGAAACTAAAAGCACCTTCCCCTTGCATTCAGGCTTTGTAAAAGCAAACTGTTTTGAATTTCTTGGGCAGGAAAGAAATTAACACACAATGTGGATGCCCAACAGATGCAGGCTGGGCTATTGCCCGGCCTCTGCAATGTATGCCAGGGCAGTGAGATAGGTTGAATTTTAATTCACTGTTTAATTACAAGAGATAGAAATGATGCAAGTCCTAAAAGCCCTCATATATCTGTCTTTAGAGCTGATTTTGGGTCAGTGATCCATGTAGACTAAAGTATTTGTCCTTGCTATGTAGGACAAGAAAATACATTGGTAGGAGTAAGGATTTTTTTTTTTTCTTTGGGAAGGATAAAAGGTACCAGATAGGTATGCAAACACCTTACAGTAGCGTCTTGGCTTTGGTTTTCTGTGGAAATAATTTGTCTTCTGTGTCTGATTTCTGAAGACTGTACCCTATGGTCTACCAGAGTCCAGCTCTTTTTAGAAATCCAGAAATTATTCCTGAAGGTTTTGTTTCCATTCTAAAGCAGGGGGGTTGCCTTCCCCTTCATCTGCAATTTGTGGGGATTTTTCTGCTGTTCAGTGATAGTGGGATGGGAAAGGGCCTTTGCAAGTTTACTTGCACCAGAAAATTAAAAAAGAGAAACTGCAATAGGAACCTCCTCCCTTTTTGATTAAAGGGGACAGGGTACAGGACTTCCATGTTTGGTGCTACTTTATAGTCTAGGGATGAGTGGAGTGTCCCCCTGAACATGTAGACAGGTCTAGGTCTAGATTTCACCAGATGCTTGCCAGGTAAACTAGATTTCTCTGGGTAGAAAAGCTGTTCGATAAAGCCTAAACCAAGTCCTGATGGCTGCAGAAAGCCTGAGTGATAAGATAGAGGTGAAATCCATTCTTGCTGACATAAACCATGGTATTACTTAACGGTTATCTTAGTTTGGTGCATGCATTTGGTGCTCTAAATTAGCTGTTGCTGCTCAGGAGCCATCTCTTTGTCACTCAGCCACAGGGCTGAATGAAGCAGAGTACAGTGGCAAAGACACAGAGTGAAATGGAAAATACTGTCATCTTTGCTATGAAGCCATGTTGTGGACATGCCTTACATTTTACATAGATGCCTATTTTTACACATGCTTTAGTGTATTGCTTTTCAAAAAGAGTATGTGAAAACAAGCAGTGGTACAGAGGGAAACCAGGACATTAAAAGCTGTTCTTTTCCTGAACCTGAGAACAAGAGGTAATGGAGGGAAAACAGCAAGAAATTGGTTGAAAAGACACACAAGTACTTTTCCTATGGTGGGTTGCAGAACTCAGCATAGACTATCATTGAGGACAGAAGTGTTTAATAATTTTTCATCCATGCATGTGTTCACATAAATGCTTTATAAAGATCCCAGTGTAACTGCTAGCTGAGGAAGTTTCTGCCACGTACTGGCAGATGCTGGTAGAGTATGATAAGGGACACACTATACTGTGTTCACTTTCTTCTCTGATCATCATCTGTTGGCTGCTATTGGACGTGGCACTGAGCCAGATGGCTTGGATCCAACATAATGTTTCTTATACTGTCTGTGTGGCTGTATCTTCTTCTTCCACCCTTCCTCTTTCCTAAAGAGCTGTCCTGTATTTGTAATGCATGGAAGAACCGTTTCTTCCACCCTTTCTCCTTGGGCTGTAGCAACTCTTGCCATGTGCAATTTGTATTTCAGGAGCATAACTGTAGTTCTGGGGGATTAGCTATAGCCACGGCAATATTGGGTAGAGGGACCCATGTGGAAAAGACCAAGTTCAGGTGCTCTCCTCATCTTCCGGAAGATAATTTATTTTGCTAGTCCTTCTATGCTCTCTTAAAATAACTGAAAATAGAGAAACTGAGAGAGTTTGGGCTTATCTGTTGTTTTTACTTAGCTGAGCAGCTGAGCTCCACCACAACCGCTCTCTCACTCCCCCTCCTAAAAGGGAAAGGGGGAGAAAATATGATGCAAAAGGCTCAAGAGTTGAGATAAGGATGGGGAGATCACTCAACAATTATTGTCATGGGCAACACAGACTTGAGAGATTAATAAAATTCAGTACCTATTACTAACAAGCTAGAGCAGTGAGAAACTAAAAGCAAACTAAAAACACCTTCCCTCATCCACCCCCTTCTATGTCTTTCCCCTGAGCAGCGCAGGGGAACAGAGAATGGGGGCTGCTTGTCAGTCCCTAATGCTCCGTCTCTGCCGTGCCTTCTCGGACACTCCCTGCCCGTGCTCCACATGGGGTCCCTCCCATGGGATGCTCTCCTTCCCAAACTGATCCTGCGGGGGCTGCAGCTCTTCAAGAACTGCTCCCACACAGCTCCGTACCACAGGGTCTATCCCCCACGAGCAAACTGCTCCAGCACGGGTCCCCCACAGGCGGCAGCTCTCCCCAGACCCGCTGCTCCTGCCTGGGCTCTCCATGGGCCACAGCCTCCTCCAGGCCACATCCATCTGCTCCACTGGGGGCTCTTCCATGGGCTGCAGCGTGGAGATCTGCTCCATGTGGGACCCATGGGTGCAGGGGTCAGCCTGCTCCACCAGGGGCCTCTCCACAGGCCGCAGGGGAACTGCTGCTGCATGCCTGGAGCACCTCGTGCCCTCATGCTGCACTGACCTTGGCGGCTGCAGGGCTGGTTGTCATCACTCCTCACTCTCCCGACTGCTGTTGTGCAGCACTTTTTTCCCCCTTTCTTAAACATGCTCTCACAGATGTGTAAACAATGTTGCTTATTGGTTTGGCTCTGGCCAGTGCCGGGTCCCTTTGGCACCAGATGAAACTGGCCCTTATCTAACACAGGGCAGCTTCTGAAATCTCACAGAGGCCACCCCTGCACCCCCCAGTTACTAAAATCTTGCCATGTAAACCCAATACAACTTAGCATAGCAAGTTTCCCTAAAAAAGTGTTGGGCTATTGCAGTGTTGTAGAGTAAATGGGATTTCTTATCTTCCTTTTCCTCTTACAATTGACAGTGTGAGCAACACCTCCCCTGGTCAGACAGCTGAGCTGTAAGGCCTGCAATTCACAAGAAGAAATGGGGCATTATCCCCTACCTGGGCCCCTGCAAGCTATCCTCAGACCTGTCAGCATGCATGACTACATCAGGAGTGTTTGAAATCTGGTTTTCTCAAACTCCTGCTGTGGCAGTGTACCTCTGGCTGCTGGCAGCTCATGTGGTTTCAGCTCTCTGGTAACTCCTTTTTTTCCCTTGGAAGATGCATCTCCACAGTCCTGACCTGTCATAGTACAGAGGATGGGCAGATGTTTGGGTGTGCTGCTCCTATGGGCTGGGCTCATCTTTCCTGCTCCGATCTCAGCACCTCAGCGACTAGCATTTTCACAACGTTGCTGAGCTGCCTGACTTGCTACTGAGGATTGGCAGCCTTCTGGGGAAGAACCTCTGTAGGTCTTTAATTCAACCTCATGTCTGAAGTAGGGCTATCACTAATGCCAGGTGAGGTCAGCTGTGGCTTTATCTAGCCAAGTGGTAAGGATGGAGATCCCTGGCCTCTCCGGGTACCTGGCTCAGGGCTGCATGGGCCTCCTAGAGAAAATCTCATGTCCACCTGACTGCCCCACACCTCAGTTTGTGGCTGTTGCCCCTTGTCACACCATTTGCCACTACTGAGAAGTGTTTGCTACTCCCTTTTGCAGCTTCCCTTCCAATAGCTGCTGGCAGCCACCAGATCACCCCTCAGGCTCTGGTCTATCCTAGCCCAGCTCCCACAACCTCTCCTTGTAGGTTGTGCTCCAGGGCTCAGGCCAAGTGGCAGCTGTCTGTCAGTCCCAATGCAGCTTTCCATGTCCCTTTATTGATGCAAAAACTGTTCAAGATGCAATATCATAAGTACCAAGCAGAGGGGATATTAACTGCCCTCACTCTGCTGGCCACGCTCTTCCTATCATAGCCTAGTTTTCTTTAATCACGATGAGAGCATGCGGGCAGCCTTCTCTGTGGAGAATGGCTGTAATTAAGCTGGTGCATCTTTGCTGGGAAATCCGGGTATTTACAGTAGCTTTGCATACACTGCAGTTGGGTATCTAGCAGGCTTAGATGGGGAGTCTACAGGATGTGCAAACACCCGGTTTCTTCTAATAACAGTGCAGGTTGTATTCCTGGTCTGATGTGCTTTCAGCATGCCTTTGTGTACCTACCAGTTGTGATTGGCCCTTCAGGGCTGTCTCAGCCCTCAGAAACCTCATGCCTCTTTCCATGCAGAAACCAGTGCCAGCTCTTAACAGCAAACAAAACGTAACAATATTTCCTTGTTAGACAACCCATGGTGAATACAGATAGCAGACAGAAACATGTGATCTCTCGTTCCAATGTAAGTGACTCAGATGGATATTATGCCCATAGTCTAAGTGATGCCAGTGCACCATGCACATCTGGGGAATTCCCACATGGGACCTGAGCACACTGCCAGAGCTGCATGCCCTGGGGACTACAGCAGCAAGGCCAAGATCGAGTGGGTCCCTCACATGTCCCATCCACCCTTTCTTCCCAAGCTGGTGGAACAGAGGAGAACGAGAGCTGAGAGGGGCTTATAATGCTGTAGAGAGGACAAGGCAACTTACTGCCACAGCCTGGAATATTTTTCTGGCCAGTGTTCCCCCACACTGGGACTCCCACACAAAGCAGTGTCATCTTGATGCTGCAAGCAAGTCGCCAGCTACCAGGGAGGCATTTTGAACACAGCAGCACTTGTGGCTACGCTGGTCCTAGCCCCGGTGCCTGGGAGGAAAGGAGGGGCCCAGAAGACAGACCTGCGGGGTCCCTGCTCCCCCTGTGGCCGTGCTGCGGGGCCGAGCTGCCCCGTGCCAGGCCTGCGAGACACAGGGTGATGATGCCCGAGGCCTTGGCTTGCACAGCCATTTCCCAGCCGCCTGTCTGCTCGAGGAAGGGCCACGAGAGCTGGTGTTGTGCAAAAGGGTGCAGCCGGGGCATGTCTGAGCCATGTCACAAGTGTCAAGAGGGAAGTGAGTCACTCACCTGCGGGCCGGCGCCTTCTTTCCCGTCCCCGTTCTCCTCCTAGACACGGACGCGCTGCCGGTGCGGCCCCCCCGGTGGTTCCGCTCCCGGCAGGGACTCGTTGGGCTGGGGGCTGCTGGGCCAGCGGGCCCTGAGGTAAGAGGATCCTCCCCTTTCTGCTTGCCTCCCTCCCC
>CM021719.1:273341-321651 GCA_011074415.1 Stictonetta naevosa
CTTCGGCCTGTGGCATTTCAGAGCCAGCCTCGCCCTCGCGGTCCCGGTGCCCCGGGGAGGTGTGTGTGTTTTCACGCCCGGAGCCCGGTGAGCAGGGATGAGAGGTGCTGCTGGCCGTGGCTTTGCCTTTGGGGCCCTGCCGGGAGGTC
Source organism: Stictonetta naevosa (assembly GCA_011074415.1). Taxonomy (NCBI): domain Eukaryota; kingdom Metazoa; phylum Chordata; class Aves; order Anseriformes; family Anatidae; genus Stictonetta; species Stictonetta naevosa. The sequence continues at coordinate 273,491 of CM021719.1, forward strand.
ACCCCTGCAGTGTGGAGCTGTGGGAGCACAGGGACCTGGCTGTGGGCAGCTCAATCAGTTGCAGTTTTCCTGAGGTCTGTGTTTTAACATGATCCCCACAACAAGATGAGGACCCAAACACATTCTGTTTGGTCCATGGGAAGCAAGTTGAGCATTGGATCCTGCAGCAGCAGTTGTGTTGGAGAGCCCTGGCCACTTGGTGTGTGTGGATTTCCTGCTCAAAAGGGGCCCAGAGATAAACCCCCAGTTTTGAGCCACCTTGAACTGCAGGATACAAATTCTTGTGCCATGGCCGCCACAGCTTACATCCCTGCCCACTGGGGCAGGGCTGCACGGGGCTCCCTTTGCCAAAGCCAGACAGAATCAGCCCTGTTCCCCCTTCCATTCACGGCCGATGTGACAGCCCAGCTCCTAGCAGCAGCATGTCCTGCCAGCCTGGGTTATCCCAGCAGCACCACTGTAGGCAGCTGAAGCCCTGCCCTGCCTTGCTGCAGCTGTCAAATGGTTACTGGGAAGTAGCTGCTCACTGCCCCCTGAGCATCTCAGCAGCCAGGGGAAAGGTATTTTGCAGCTGAGCAAACGAAGCTCCTGGGCACATTCCAGCACACTTGGTAATCAGGTGGGGATGTGTTGTGCCAGGCTCGAAAGTGCTCACTAAGGAAAGCTACAGAGTTTATTTAGTATTTATTTCCTGTAATGAGCAAAAGGAAATTGTGCTGTTGTTGTGAGATCAGTAGTAGAAACTCACAGAAGATAATGGTTAGCATCAGCTCACCATCCACTTTGGTGAAAAATTAACTTCACATCTTTCCAAAGACCTGTCCTGGCACTAGAGAATTTGTCATAGTGACCAGGACTGTCAGGGATCACACTCACCTGTGTGCTTATCCAGCATGCTGCACTGCACAGCTCTAATCCTGCGAGCAGTGGCTAGTGCTTTCAGAGGCTCGGTGCTGGTATTTTGTTGTTCTTGTTCACTGCTCTTGAACAGAGCAGTTCAGAATGCAGGCAAAGACTATCCACTAAAATGCAACTCCTATGTACACCACAGAGAGCTTTTCTCCACTAATAAAATGTGGATTTGCTCTTGGAAAGTGGCCCCCAGATATTTGCTAATAATACTGTATCTTCTAAACCGAAGAGTTTCTGCTACCTGTATGATAGGTAGCAGAAACTCTTTGGACAAGAGGGAATGGCCTCAAGTTGCACCAGGGGAGATTCAGGTTGAAAATTGGGAGAAATTTCTTCTCAGAAAGACTAGTTAGGCATTGGAACGGGTTGCCCAGGGAGGTGCTGGAGTCACATGGGAATAAGTTATAGTAAATATATATATTTTTGTTTTTATTAGACTGCATGTTTGGTTGATAAAAGTAAAGGCACGTTCAAGGTTTGTTTGTTGTTTTTCTTGGGACTTAGTCTTGCATAGCATTCAGTGTTGTCAGAATTTGTGTGCTTCCCTAGGACTGGATGAGAGGTAAATTACACTGAGAACAGGGCAGTGAAAAACTGCCAGTACCACTCAGTAAGCTGGTCCACTGAAACAAAGATGCATTTTAATACTGAATTTGAAATCACATATGCAGAAACAGGCAATGCTGCAACCCCAGAAAAGTGGGAAATTATTTCTGATAAGAACTCCTCCCCAGCCCAAAACCTCTTGGGCTTTCATTTCCTCTAAGAACTTGGCTGCAGCAGGACAGCACACTTTGTTCTGCAGTTGGTATAGCCTTTGCTAATGCTCCCCTTCCTGCAGTGACAAGACAGTCTCAACATCTGCTCTGTCCAAAGTCATCGACTAGCTACCAGCTAACCTCACTGAAGTGTTTTTAGTTTGTTTTTAATTTAAGCTCCCAGAAACAGTTGTATGGGCATAAATGGGGCTCTGGCCAGTCCCTGAAGGATCAGATTCCCTGGTCCATCTTTACAGCAGCTGGTGGAGAAGGGGGATGGAGGGAAGAAGCAGGTGATGGAGGGAAGGAGATTGCTACAGCCTCCATTCCAGCACAGATCTGTAGCATTGCTGCAGGAGCCTGATCTCACCCTTCTGGTCACCCAGACACGGTCCGGCACAGACAGAACCCAGCTGTCCCTGGCACACCTCCCCATGTTTCATGCTGGCAGCACCAGGCAGGGCCCAACCTGCTCAGGCTGGACAGGGTCTCCCATGCTGGTGCAGTGCTGCCTCTGCAGGGCTCCCTCATGCCGGGGGAGTTTGGGTCCTGTTCAGCTTGGTTGGCTTCTGTATTCCCTGGACATCCTGTGCTGTTGTTGTGGGAGGTAAGGCTGATCCTGCAGCAGTTCAGGGCTCATGCAGCTAGTGCCAGCTGCCGGATGCTGCATTGCTGCCTTGTGTTGCAAATGGCATCTCTGTGGTGCACCCTGTCCTAGGGGCAGAAATCACCCATGCAGGGACGGGGAAGGTGGCTCAGGGGTCCACTGGCCTCAGTGCCACCCCTTGAGGCTCTGGGGGTTCAGGTAAGGGCCCTGTATGGCAGCTGCTCTCAGGTTCACCCGCGACTGAGCATGAGAGGCTCCAGACAGGGCTCTCGCTCTTCTTTTCAGAGCTTGTTCTGTCCCTGTGCATCTCAGGGTGTTTTGGAGCCTGTGCAGGCAGGGCCCAGGGCAACAGGAAATCCTGGTTTGTTGAGCACAGCAATTGCACAATGCCTGCCGGGCTGGGAGCTTGGCTGGGCTCCTGCTGGCCACCAGCATTGCCAGCCTGTGCTTGGCCCAGGGCACCACGCCGAGGCACTCCGCTCTGTAATGGCCCTGCAAGAGGCTGTCTGCACCCCAGGAGCTGGTGCAGGAGAAGATCCAGGGAGGAACTGACCCAGGCAAAGAAGTCCAGATCAGCACTGGGGCTTTGTCTGCCCTTGGCCAGGGGATACCAAGGCGCTGGCTTGGCTGGGGGGTGGGTGCAGGCATAGCACCAGCTGCCCCAGTGCTATACAGCCCATCACCTCAGCATGCCCATGACCAGGCAGGTCAAAGTCTGCATCTCCACAGAACAGCATTGCTGCTGTGTACCTTGTGCCATCTGCCAGTGTACCCTCTCCGCGCTGATGAGGAGGGTGGTATGTCCTGGCATTGATCCAGGGCTGCCCAGCATGGGAGCTGCAGTTTGGAATTTGCTGGCATAGCCAGGACCATGTGTCCAGCTTTGCTTGTCAGTGGTGTCCCCCTGAGCACCGCACTGAATTGCATCACTGTGATGAGTGGTCTCCAGGCTGCCCCAAATCTTGGAGGTCAGGATGTGAAGGCAGATGGTTCAGGTGAAGATCTGCCATGCTGTGGTTTCTCAGTGGCTGCTTGAAGGTCCCTGAGATAAAGGGAAGTTTGCAATGGCTGGATTCCTGGGTCTGTTATTCCCAACACAAATGTGAAGAAGACTCTGCTAGGGAATGAGTCTGCCCGTGACATATATGAGCTTCCTGACACTTCCTTTCCTCAAAGTTTTTAAGTCAAAACTCTTCTGGCCTCTGCCATTCATCTGTTTGGAAAAATGATGTTCAAATGTTAGTCCCAGGTCCAAACAGGGACAGACAGGGGATTCCTATTCTGCCTTTAGAGGAAAACCCCAACTTTCACAATTATCAGAAGCAGAGATACTTTGAGGAAACAGCTTTAAGGACTTTCCAGATCTTTGCTGTGGTTAATTGCCTTTCCTCTACAGTTTATTTTATTTCTCATTTCCTTTGAGCTGAGGTCACACATTTCCTCTTCGTTAGTGACTCTGCAGTCGCTCTCATTGGTGTCCTGTTCTTGAAAGCTGCCTGTGTGGGCACCTTTTAGACCCTTGTCAAAGAATATAACAATTGGAAGAGGACCAAGCACCTTCAATAAGACTTATATCACTTCTCTACTGAAGCTGAAGATAGACATACTGCACTGAATCCCTTCGCCTGTGGTAAGCACAAAATAGACTTTATTGGTACTGCTGAAAAATGCTTTTGCAGATGCCATAGCTTGTGTTAGTGTGGTCTTTGCACCGTGTAGCTGTAAATCCTTATTGGGCGAGCATGGCCCATTGGACAGACTGGGACCAGCAACGTATTTGTCCCAGCCACACTCTGCTGTGCATCTGGTTACTTTCATCTCTAGTTTTGCATACAGTGGAGTTGACAATATAAAGCCCTTGGGATTATTGGTTGAGGTACTAGTGTACTAGGTAGTGGCTTGAGCTACAGATGCCAAGAATTTTGGTAATGAATGCAGTGCAGTCTGCTGCTGCAGTGAACGGGACCCACATCTGCCAGCCTACAACTCAACCACCACTTTTTTTTTTCTCTTCTGCTGGCACGGAGAACATTTCATAGAATCATAGAGTCACAGAATGGTTTGGCTTGGAAGAGACCTTAAAGACCATCTAAATACACCCCCACTGCCATGGGCAGGGAACCTCCACTAGAATGGTTTGCCGAAACCCCATCTGACCTAGCCTTGAACACTTCCAGCGATGGGGCATCCACAAATTCTCTGGGCAACCTGTTCCAGTGCCTCACCATCCTCGTTGTGAAGAATTTCATCCTTATATCTAATCTAAATCTGCTCTCTTTCAGTTTAAAGTTTACATGTTTTATGCAAAGGGGAACTACTTCAACGGGAGAGAATGAGTTAGATTCCCTGTATAGTACTCCAGAACTTAGGGCTGAGGACATCTCATGAAAATGTGAACTCAGGTTCCTCAGGCTGCAGAGTAAAGTTGGTATTGAGTAAATTTAGAGGGGAAGGGTGCCATGCTCTTCTAGCTGTACGTTGTAGAAAACCTGGCTTGACATGCAAGAAAGGAAAAATAACTCATGATTTTTCTCCTTCCCCTTCCTGAGCTTCTGTTGCTGAGCCTGTTAGTGTATGGTGCAGAATATGCCTTTGATCAGTTCCCATGTCCCCTCCCCGCCACTTGCCCACCCTCGGCCTGCTGGCTGTGGGGGCTGGAGGCAGCCCTGATGCTGTGCCTGCAATAGGCAAAACACTGGTGCTGTATCAGCACTGTTCCGGCTACGTGGGCTGCTGTGGGAAAAGGAAACTCCGTCCCAGGCAGACCCAGGACAAGTGGTCAGGCAGTTAGACTCAATGATCTTCGTACATCCCTTCCAAACAAGCTGTTCTCTCTATTCTATTTCCTGAAGGACTGTGGCATTGACACTGCACAATCTACTACCGTCAAGACAGATGAGTCTACCAAGGTCTTGCCAGGGCTGTATAAGCATTGTCCTCTCCAGTCACCCATCCTGCACCTTTGCCAGAGGTTTCCAGCAGGCTTAACAATGTAGAGCATGTTCTTGCTTTCATTTCTACTGATCAAAGTGCAGCCCCTTAGCTCAAACCTATCCTCAGGTGCACGGCTTTGCCATGGAAGGGGACACGCAGGTTTGTGTCTTCTAAATCTGGCAGCTGATGGGCAGGCCTGGGAAGACCAGCAGTGAAGTCCACCAGAGCCCCTGCGTGCAGCACCAGAAATGGCAGGGTAGAGGGACTTCCCTGAAGCAGAGTCCAAAGGAACATTTCTGAGTAACAGTGATGTCTGGGTATTGGATGTGAGCACTTATCTCCTCATGATTACTGTGAGGGGAATACATCACCTTTTCTTTTTTCCCACTTTGGGTATATTCAGGTTTAGTGCTACAGTGATAGAGCATCTTTCATTCCAAAGATTCCAGTCCCAAAAACCAGAACTGTTTGCTGTAGTTGGCAGCTACTTAGAACTGGGGATTTAGGAGGCAGATTTGAAAGAACTATAAGGTCTCTTATGATCATAGGTAATTAGGGCTTGATTTTCTTTCTTATTCTAACATCAGAATAGTGTATAAAATACAAAGGCCTCACCAGTCTCTCTTCATCCCTTCCCGTAAGCATCTGTATATGCTAGGTGCGCCTCTGAGCTGAGAGATGCAAACCTTTCTGACTGGCTTATGTCTTTACCAGGGATGGTGCCTCAGTGAGTGGAAGAGCTGTGTCTAACAGACGTTTATTTAAAGCCATGTTGTGATGATCACCACTCTTCATCCACAAATGAAGGGGTGGAAATGGAGCCATGACTAGTAGGGTTTGCTTTGGGTCCTTCACGAATCAAAGTCAGAACAGGAAACAGCACAGGCCCCTGCCTGTTCTGGGACCTCTCCACAGGGCAACAGGGTCTGAGACGTTGTTCTCCTCCGGGAGGTGCCAGACCTCTGCAGCCAGACCCTGAGGGCATCCTCACCGCCTGGCTACCACCTCCTGGATCAGGTACTACCTTTTAGAGATCAGGGGGTTCTCACCAGAGATGAAGGTGAAAGAGGACAGATGCATGTGTCACCTGGCCAGCTACTAGTACTGCCACAGTTACTTGTTAATTCCCAGGCTTTGGAGTCTCTTCATATGGAAGATGGCTGAAGGACTGAGTTTAGACACTCAAACCCTGGTGCTGTCCATCAGCAAGCAGCAATGGGAAGGTCCAACAACAAGTTGTAGACATCTGTAGTTGTCATGTCCTTAGAGCACCTGTGAGGAGTAAGGAGGGAAAGGCGTGCGAAGGTGACTACTGCCTTCCTCTCCTAACAGCTGTGAAGAAATACAAAGGTATTTGCAGAGTTTTCTGAGGAAAGAGAGTGTTTTTGAGGTAGAGATGACTTCCCTATTTGCAGAGGAAAATTGCAAATGTGTAAATGAGGAACCACTGGCACATGGGCACAAAAGTGACTCAACTCAGAGAGGGTGATTTGGGGATTCATGCCTCTGCTGAGAAAGTTTTGAGGCAGGATGGTGCTTTCTGAGGAGGCAGCGTTCTTTGGGGTAAAAAGCTTGCTGTCCATGACGCTGGCAGAGCCAAGACAAGCACATTGCACTGTGCAGCACTTGGCATTACCACCGTGACTTGCACAAGAAATTTAGGCATCATGACCAGTGGTAAAGTGTACTCTTTCTCTCAGGGTAAATCACCATGTTCTACATTTTACAAACCCTTTGTTGACTCAAATTAGTTACAAACCCAGCAAGTGTGATGTGAATATGCAACCTCATACCCTTGCTGGTGGTTCTCAAACTGCTTTCCCTGCTCTAGTCAGTTAGCTTCCCATGACTTCCAGAGGGAGCAAAAAAACAGCAGATCTGCAGGGTTGTGTCAAGAAGAGGTGAGTGCCTGTCCAGTGCCACACAGGTCATTGGTGCCAGAGCCAAGAACAGGAATGTACATCCTCTGGATAGCGAAAGAAGCAGGTTAAAGTATGTAAGGGATTAGACTGAATCCCACACAAATGTGGGACAAGAACACATACAGTATTGATGATGCAGGAATTTGATGTCAAAACTGTAGGTAAAATCTGAAGAAATACTAACTGAGGTGCGGGCTACTAATATTAAAATCCCCAAAGTGTCTCATTAGAGACTGTGTGTGTGTCAGTAGCTTCAATGACATAAGAAAGTACAGAATTGCTGTTGCTGACAATTGCATTTGTTGCAGAAGTGGTAGGAAAAAAAAAAAAAAAAAAAAAAGAGAGAGATTGGTTTGATGACAACCTGAATTCAAAATGATGGTACAATAGACAACAACCAGGCTTTTAAGAAAGAGAGCTGTAGCTAAAAATCAAGAATGTACAACAAAACATCACCCTTTAGAGCTAGAGACTCATCTTCCACATCATTCACTCAGGAGAAACACTAAGAGCTCTGGCAGCCTATGAAGTCAATGTTTGACCCTGCAGTGACTGTAACTAAGAAAACAAAATCTTTGCAAGTGTAAGCAGAAAACACGTAAAAGCCAACTCTGGAAACGCGGCACCAGTGAGATATTTTTACTAGATATTGTTTCAGTTCTGGAATTTCTAGGTTAAAATAAATATAGGCAAGTTAGGAAGCATAAAGAAAGAACCACAGGTAAAATAAGACAAATGGAAAACCTGCTTGCTTATAGTAAAAGACTTAGAAGCTCAGTCTACTTAGCTGGGAGCAGAGTGATTTTATCTGTTATAAGAACCTTAATACAGAAAACTCTTCTGAAATTAGTGATCTGAGATCTGCAGTGCAGCAAAAAAACACCAGATGAAGTCACAGAGGGTAGAATGGCATGGAAACAGGATAGAAGACAGGAGCAATTGGACAGGGCAGGTACCTGCGGCTTGAATCTGGGCATGGGGCAAAACTCCTGTGGTCACAGGCAGCTGAAAATGAAAGGTGGGTTTTGGCTTAGCAATGGCACTGTACCAATCAGGTCATTTTATGCTTTATATTTTAAGGTAAGAAGAAAAGGTAGAGCACGAAATTCTGCATCAGACGTTTCCACTCAGCAGCACAATGTCTGGAGAGGGTAAAGGTGGTGCTGAAGGTAGTGCATCCCCAATAGACTCTCCATTTCGCTATGACCTCTTCACTGTTTTCTACAGCATCATTTTCATTCTGGGCTTTGTCGCCAACTGCTACGTGCTCTGGATTTTCAGACGTATTTATCACACCAAGAAACTCAATGAAATCAAGATATTCATGCTGAACCTGACAATAGCTGACCTGCTCTTCCTGATTACAATGCCACTGTGGATTATTTACTATCACCACGATGGAGACTGGTTAATGCACAAGTTCCTCTGTAATGTAGCTGGCTGCTTATTTTTCGTTAACACCTACGCTTCTGTTGCCTTTCTGATGGTCATCACATACAACCGCTACCAAGCCGTGACTAATCCCATTAGAGCTGCTCAGTTTACCACTCGGAGAAGGGGTATCTTTTTATCAGCAGCTATCTGGATCATAACAGTGGGCAGCTCTTTGTATTATGTTTTTGATGATAATACTAATGTGGAGAAAATGGGCTCAAAGAATTACACGCGTTGCTTTGAGCGCTATGATTCTACTAGCAATGTTACACCTGTTCTTGCCATTCATGTCATCATCTGCATCGTCTTCTGTATCATTTTTTTATTTATCCTAGCCTGGAACATTGTCATTATCAGGACCCTCTTCTCCAAATCAGGGCAGCAGCGGAAGAGTGCTCATGTCAAGCAAAGGGCGCTCTGGATGGTTTGCACAGTGCTAGTGGTGTTCATCATAAGCTTTGTACCTCATCACATTGTGGACCTGCCCTGGACACTGACTGTTCTGGAGCAATGGCAGAAGGAGAACAGTCGTTTGCGCCAGCAACTCAATGATGCTCACCAAGTGACTTTGTGCCTCTTGAGTACGAATTGTGTGTTGGACCCAGTCATCTACTGCTTCCTCACCAAGAAGTTCCAGAAGCACGTTTCAGAAAACCTGAAAAACATGAAAGGGAGTCGAAAGTGCTCCAGGCAAACCACAGACACAGTGATTGAGGGCACCATTCACCAAGAGGATGCCATTAGGATTTAGGTCAGATGGGTTCTAATTGCTGAGACTGGGAAGTGTGAATCAGTCGTTCATCTTTTCTCAAGAGAAGACACAGAGGGACACAACAGAGGACCAGGATATTGTATTTCATTTATCCCTTAGACAGAAGAATGAATGCTCATTTGTGAAAGGACAAGAGGCAGTGGGCACAAACTGGAACATAGGAGGATCCTCCTGAACATCAACTTCTGTGCTGTGTAAGTGACTGAGCACTGGAAGAGCCTGCCCAGCGAGGCTGTGGAATCTCCCTCCTTGGAGATGTTCAGAAGCTGTTTGGACTTGGTCCTGGGCACCCTGCTCTAGGTGTCCCTGCTTGAGCAGGGGGTTGAACCAAATAGACCCAGAGGTCACTGCCAACCTCAACCATTCTCTAATTCCTTCTATCACATGCATCTAGCAGAACTGGAACCTGTAATCATATGTGAGAAAAGCACTGTCTGTCTGAGTTGAGGGCACTGACAACAGCTCAGGCAATCTGCCTGAAAGAAACACATCGAGCATCTGCAGTGAGCAGCTGGAAGTAAAGTACACTGAAATTATCCATTGTGTCAGCCCAGGCAGCACCATCCCTTGTCCTTCGCCCACCCAGCTCCCAAGAAGTGTCCAGTATCTGAGCTGTAAGAGGTTTCTGAAAGGCCTGGAGGAACACACTGAGCTGCTAACATAATCGAGTAACTTTTCTGAGCAGCTTGCATGGTTCTGTAAAGAGTATGAGCCAAAGAAGCTCCTGAGTGGCTAGAAGGGACATAGTCCAAGGAGTTCCTCACAATGCCATCAAAGAAGAGAGATGCACCTATACTCGCATGGTCTGTCAGGTCCGTAATTCACAGGTGCCTAGGAGCAGCTATTATGAACTTTTGTCTTTGCTCTCAGCTTTTGAATTAAGACATGTAACTGGACAAAGGCGAGAAAAAGAAGAGAAATTGGCAGTGCCTCAGCCCCCATCCCAAATCAGCATTATGTCCAAGGGGGACTGTTGTCTGCCCTGGCTTCTTTAACGATTGCAGAATGGGCAAATAAGTGGCCTCTTGCACAAAGTTTGGTATTTTTTGGCTGACTGCATGTGTTTGTGGAGATCCACTCTCACTTTGGAGGCTCCAGTTAACAGAAGACTGTTGTCAGCACGGGCATTACTGTGAGAAGAAAAAAAGGTTAAAACTCTTCTGTATTTTTATTCTTATTTATTTAAACTTAGGATTCCAAAAAGCAGCTGTGCATTATTTCCTTCCCCCAGCCTTTTTATTTCTGCAATGAAGAAATGAAGCTGACTGGTTCTGGATATCCTACTATGAATGAAGTATTAGTCCATTGACCATTGTCCATAGTCCATGGCCATTTTCTGAGTAAACCAGTAAATGCACAGTGATGTGGTGCACTATGTAAGTCATGCACTTGGAAAACACTTGAGACCAGCCAGCCCCATTCAGGGCTTGCTACAATCAGTAGGGACCTAAAGTGAAGTGTTTTTCCATCGTTGCTGAGTTCTGTTACAAATCACAAGACAATTGAGGTTCCTGTTTCTGACCCAAATTGCTCAATCCAGCACAGGAAATTGGGCAGGGCAGGGAAGCTACTTGTTTTTTTTTTTTTTTTTTACATTTTGGTTCCTCAAACTACATAGGAGACTGGCTGATGACAGGAAAAGTGCATCTGACATTGTGATACTTGTTATTTATGTGCATTCACAGCAGCCTTCCTACACCCATCAGTAACAAGAAGTTGAAAGACAAGCTCAAGTCTTTCCACAGATAGGACCAACATTAGCATCAGACTTGCCTATATCCAGTTGAGACAGGGGTCCTTCAGATCTATCTCCTGAAGATCCTTAAGCAGCTTTTATGTTTATGCATGTGAATGAGCAAAAGAGAAAGACACTTTTTCTGATGCCATCTCCTGAGGTGAGCTGTGCACTCCAGGCCCCACTCAAGGCAAATAACTGAATCTGATCCTAAACAATATTCGCCTCCTGGTCCTGGACTCTGCTCCAGTAGTGGCTACCCATAAAGAACACCTGCTGGCATCTCTTAGCAGAGACTTTTCCCTGACCACGTCCCTCAGAAATGCTCAAAGCTTAGTCCTGTTTCCAGTAGTCACTCATAGTGCAAGGGTGGTGATCTCTCATCTAAAAGCCTAAATCCTGCTTGCTGGAGGAATATACTTATGCATTTTAGCCCTCCTGGGATGCCACAGTCTGCCTGAGAAGCTCTTGCAGCTGACAGACAGGCTGGGACTGTTCCCTTTTCCCCTCACCACCTGATGTGATAGCAGACCTCAAATCCTGCACAGCCACTAAAGCACTTAACAGCTGAGCTTGGTAACTCTTAGAAGAAATGGGAAGGCATTATTCTATGTGGTGATGTGGTCTTCTATCGATTCCTAGAAAGCTTACAGCAGACCTTACAGTGTAGGTTACTTACTGTTTTTAAATATGCTTTGCTCACAGAAGGCAACTGTAAGGCAAGTGTGACTTCAGAGAAAAACTTGCTTCTGAGGAGAGGGGAAAATGGAGAAAGAACTCTGAGGACACTTCAGAAGGATATGTTGCAATCATTAAGTCAGTAAAAATGCATTTTAAAAAAGTCTGAGCTTCTACTTTTGTTCCTGAAATTACTGTTTTGCAGCAGTGTTGCATTATAGTACTTAATTTGCAATAAAATTGATCCTCAAAAATTCATCTAAATAAAGTACTTCTTCCAAGGGTTTTGGCCTTTAAGATCCTGTCTTCTTATCTTTCTGTTTTACCCTTACGAGAACAGCCTCAGTATCTGTAGACAAAGCTTGTTTGACAGCCTATTTGTGTTCCCTTCGATTTTTTTTTTCCTTCTAATCACCACGTGAACTCTTGAGAAAGGTGAAAATTAAAACCTCAGCAAGTTTTGACCTGCTAACAGGGAAGGGAAAAAATAATTTCACAGGGGAAGCAACTTCTGAAAAAAGGTTTCTGCTCTCAAACAAAACAACAACAACAACAACAGAAATACAGACACCAAACTCTCTCTCTCTTGCTGCTCTGACGCTCAGGCTGAAAAGCGACGCGCTATTTTATAAATAATAACACCCGCAGCAGTGAAACACCGAACGAGAAGCACGACACCGCAGCGGGTGGCTCCGGTCTGCCGCCCCCAGCCCACGCGGCCGTGGAGACCCTCCCGGGACGCGGCACCGAGCGGCAGGGCCCCGGGACTCCTCCCGGCACGGCGACGGCCGGCACCGCCGCCTCCATTCCAGCCGCCCGACTCAGCCCCTAGCGAGGTGCCCGCGCCCGGCCCCGGGCCAGCCCCGCCCCTTCCTGAGGCGCCTCGGGGCCGCGGCGCCACTTCCGTGGCCGAGCGCGCTCTGGTTCCGGGTCGGGCCGCCGCTGGAGGGGGCGAGGTGCTGCGGGGCCGCCGCTGCCATGTCGGATGCAGGACGCGCTCCCGGGCCCGGCCGCGGAGCCTCCTCTCGGTAAGAGCCCGCCGAGGGGGGGCTGGCCGCGTGCTGCTCTTCCTTTCCGCGGGGCCCCGGCGCCACGCCGGCCCCTCCGGGCCCAGCGGGCTGCAGCTCGCGTGCGCGTGGGGGCTGCGTGCCGCCCTCCCCCGCCGTAACGGAGGCTGATGGCGGAGCGCGGCCGGGGCGGAGCCCACGACTCAGCGCCTGGCCGCCGTTGCCCCCCGCAGCACGGCAGGGCCCGGTGCTCCCGGCGGCGCCTGGAAGCAGCTGAGAGCTGCAGGAAGCTGCTCGGTGACTCCTTCAGCTCGGGGAGAGGGGGGCGGCTTCCGTGGGGTCACTGGGGAGAGGGGACTTGCTGCGGGCAGCTCGGGACGCGCCTGGGCCTCGATGGGTTGTTCGTAGGACCACGAGTGGTGGGTAGCTTCGGCTCAGTCTTGCTCAGGCTGCGTTGGCTTTGCGAGGAGGCAGTTAATGGAGTGCTTCAGTTGGGAGGGACCTACGAAGATCATCTGGTCCAACTGCCTGACCTCTTCAGGGCTAGCCAAAACTTAAACCATATTATTGAGGGCACTGTCCAAATGTCCCCTGAACATTGCCAGGCATGGGGCACCAACCACCTCACGAGGAAGACCATTCCAGTGTTTGACCACCCTCACGGTAAAGAAGTTTTTTCACATGCCCAGTCTGAACATTTCCCAGCGCAGCTCTGTGCCATTCCCCTGTATCCTGTGATCACTTACTGGGGAGAAGAGACTGGCACCTCCCTCTGTGCTCCCCCTCCTCAGGGAGTTGCAGAAAGCAAGAAGGTCACTTCTTGGCCTCCTTTTCTCCAGACTACACAACCCATGTGTCCTCAGCCTCTCCTCATAGGGCATGCCTTCAAGCTCTTGCACCCTCCTCTGGATGCATTTGAGTATCTTAACATCCATAAATGTATCTGTACATCTTAGTCTGGATGGATTTAATTGTTGTTTGCGCTGGAGCTTATGCAGATATGTCCAAGACAATGTGTTTGAGCTTGGTAGTACCATGACCAGTTGGGCTTCATAGCTGTGTTGGACCCAGATCAGCTCTGCTGGACATTCCTGGTTCTGGGAATGCTCTGCAGAGCTGCTGAAGCTTTGTGTGGAGCCAGGTCAGTCACAGCATACCTTATTGGTTTGGTCTCTGCAGTGCGTAGTGTGGCTAAATTGTTTCCAGACTAGAGCTAGTCCTTAATGCAGCGTAACTGTAGTATATCAGATGGATCATCAAACAGATTATGTTGTGGTGGACTTCTCTTACTGTATGGAGCTACCTCTGCTTCTGTACGTACCTGTTACGCACTTAATCCATACTCTGGGAATTTCTGACTAGCAATTAAAAGTCAACTGTATTAGCTGGCAGAAGATTTTTACAATTGTCACCTGCCTCTGTTGTTTGTTTTTCCTCACTTCTGCTTCTTTCTGATCATCTTAAATTGAAGATACCAAATAAGATAGGTTTTTGTTTGGAATCATGACAATTCACATACCTCAAGTCACTGTTTTTGTAATTAGCTACTTTTAAAAATGCATAAAGACTGTGGTTTTCTGAATCTACAAAACTAACGACTTATCAAAATGTAGCTATCAAGTTACCTTTTTTCAAAAAATCACCCTGTGGTATATTACTTCTTAGTTGTGCAGTTCCGCAATCCAGTTTTTACCACACAACCAACATTACGCAGCTACATTCCCACTTCTAACCATTTACAAGGTGCTGTGGTTAAGGTCTAGCAGTTCACAAACCATTAGAACTACTGCACAATGTCCTTCTGTGGCCTTTACCTCTATCTCAGCTCTTCCATGCAACAGCAGCAGCAGTTCTGGCCCATCGGTTGCTGTGCGTTGTTTGTGTGACAAATGGGATTGCAGAATTGTCTTTTCCCCGTCACAAATGTGTGTGACTTGTGGTAATTCCCAAGTAATTGCTGACTTCTGAAGGATTTATAGCTTCTTAAAACTTTACACTATAAACATTGAGATGTTGAATGTTGAGTTTTGAATTGAATATGTCATATAGTTTATTAAAAGGGTTTCCATGCTTTACGTTAACAGGTTGGCGTACCTGTACAGCAAGTTAAGCATGCTGTGTCCTAGCTTTTGTGTACTGAATGTTATATATGGTTAGACATAAATCTGGATAAAACATACTGATTTTTTTGTAATTGAATGAGAAACCTGACAAGTAGGGCATTCTCATACATAAGTCACATAATGCATAACTCTTCAAGATTTACAGCAGATATTATCTGAGGGTGGACATGAGTAACTCAGCGCCTGTATTCTTACTTAGCAGAAATAGGAATATTTTTCTTTCCTCTCTGCAAGTGAAAAAGGAGCTGTAAGGATGGAGATGTACAGGAAACTTTTGAGTGCCCAAATGGAATCACATGATAATTTAACAACAGGAGGTTTCTGTATGATCTCCTACCCAGCAATGTCTACAAGCACAACCCAACTCCAGGCAATGTTGTCTGTTGCAGCGTCTTGTATTTTCTTTGGTCACCCAAACCATGACCAGTGGCACACACTGGTTAGTTGTAAGTTGAGCGAGGCATTTTTCAGTTTTTCCTTCCTTTGTCTTATCCTTAATTTATTCTCTCTTTTTTTTTTTTTTTTGGTCATCCTAATTTGTCTGGAAGTTTTTCCTTTAATTTGTTAAAGGGCAGCAAAACTAGCAGCTCTTCAGCAGTATTCTCTCTGGTGGCCCTTCTCTAGCAGTGATGAAATCAGCTCATGTGGGTGCTGTGACTGACTGAGGCAGGAACTTCAGATCTTTTCTTCCTTCCTGCAGCCGCATCTAGAGCTTCAGTTAAGGTGTTGCTGCAAGGGGTCAGCTTCCCTCCTATTCTAATGCATTACACAAACCTGGTGTTTAGAATAGTGGTGAGGTGAGAAAACACAGCATGTCACTATAGGCTCTTAGTGTATGGTGTTCTTTTGATCTACACCACAGCAGTCACTGCTGTCCTGTCTTTCCCAGGATGTCACCAGACAGTTCTTAATTGGGTTATATAACTAAAAAAACAGATTTGTGTTTAGAAAAACAGCCTACTATTGTGATGAATCTGATTAGGATTTTTCTTCATCTCTTAGATAAACTATTGGAATTAAGAATATGGCTTGTCTAATTTCAGTGGCAATTGAATGGTTCTTCAGTTCTGCAGAAGATGGGTTTCTCCTCTTGAGAGATCTCCAAATCTAGCGATCTATTCTCACATCCCAAGAGCTTCCTTTGAGACTTGAAGTTTGTATTGCTTCAATTTAAACACTGATAGTCCAGTTTCTCTGAAAGTCATCAACTGGAATGTAACATAAAGTATACGGCAGCTTTAAACCTTGGGTGATGTTTTTTTCTATAAATACCATACTATCATGTGTAATTCCATTTTGAAAATTTTACAAAACAATCTCATACTAACGTCTTTTCCATGGTGATTGTTTTGCACTATTATATTTGACAGAGCTTAACAAATTCTTCCTTAATTAAGATTGATTTAAGATGAGCAGGGAAGAAGAATGCATATTCAGTATTTAGTACCTGTATCATTTGAAAAAGCAGATGATTAATCGCTCTTCAGAGCAGAGCGGTGACAGCTCTTTTCAAAACTCTTTTTAAAAGCGGGAAGGTTTAGATTTGACATAAAGTAGAAATTCTTTACTCTGAGAGCGGTGAGGCCCTGGCCCAGGCAGCCCAGAGGAGCTGTGGGTGCCCTGTCCCTGGCAGTGCCCAAGGCCTGGCTGGATGGGGCTGGGGGCACCTGGGCTGTGGGAGGTGTCCCTGCCCATGGCAGGGGGTTGGAATTAAATCGTCTTTAAGGTCCCTTCCAACGCAAACCATTCTGTGATGATTCTATGAAAACCACGCGGAAGTATTCTGAATAGGCTTTATCATGGGTTTGCTGAAAAAAAAAATCTCCGTTCTTCTTTCCTGGTTATGGCATAGCTGTTCTCTTTTACCTATGGGGGAAAATACCGTCACAGAAAAACAACTCTGTGGATTCCAGGTTTTGAAATCTTACGTAGAAGTCTGGTCCCATTTGCACTGTCTCATGTTTTGTTCAATACCATTGTAAGAGTTCTTGACATTTCAGAAACCATTGCCTTGTTTTTTATTTGTTTTAAACCTCTGTTTTCCATCAATCCAGAACTTTTGAGGTACAGGGAGGGGAGTTTGCCTTTCTAGAAGATAAAGGGACTCAAGGATAATACAAACTACTTCTTTGTTACTTTGTTTGGTATTCTGGAGAACTGTATGGGCACAAACGTTTTATTCTTTTTCTACTGTATGATTTTTTTTCCTATCCAGTAGTTACCTGTCATGCCAGGCCTGCTGCTAGGTTGACATTCTGTGTATGAGGAAAAATAGTAATTCTTCTTGCTTAAAAAAAAAAAAACAAAAACAACATGTTATAAAGCACTTACTCTTACCTGACCTGAAGGAAGCCAAAATGTCACCATACGTCAATGATACCACTACTCCCAGCATTTTAAAATAGGGTGGCAAATGTTGCTTGACAGTTCTTTGAATTATTAGACTGTATTGTAGCATTCGAGGACCTGCCGGTGTGCCCACAGGAGCCCTCGAGGTCCCTTGTGTTGCCCTTCAGATATGGTTTAGATTCCTTTTCCCTGGATGAATTTAAAGTAATTAGGAAAGCAGCAAATTGCTTCTTCCTAGATGAATTTAAGGTAATCTAAACCTTACCTACATCAGGCTGAACTCAGAACAGGCTTGGAGAGGAGAACCTGAGGATGGTGATGGTTCATTGAAGTAATTACACAGTGTACAATGGCAGCCAAAAAAAAAGAAACAAACTTCAGCCATGTCAGCTGTTGTTAGGAAGAGCTTTGCAAACAACAGAGAGACATAATTACACTGCTTTGTAAAGCTGTAGAGGCACCCACATCTTGTATGCTGTACACGGTTCAGATCTCTACGTCTTGGAAGCAGAGAAAGGCAGGGGTCACAGGGAATGCAGCAGCTGCCATATGGAAAGAGGCTGAAGACTGGGACTCTGGCTTGGAGGGTGGATGTAAGCAATGTGTACAAAATCCTGAAGGCAGTGGATGTGCACCCAGCCCTGCCATACAAGAACTGGAGCCACTCAGAAATTAGTTTTGGAGATGGGCATAAAATGGAGAGGTTCTTTACATGGCGGGCATGAGCTGCCCCCAGGCACTGCAGTGGCTGCTGACAGCAGCAGGTTCAGAGAGGGGCTGAACAAATCCATGGGAATCGGGTCTGTGTGGATGCTAGGGGATGAGGCTAGACGATGAGGCGGGATGTTGTTCAGCCTGGAGAAGAGGAGGCTCAGGGGCGGCCTTATCGCTCTCTACAGGTACCTTAAAGGAGGCTGTAGCGAGGTGGGGGTTGCTCTATTCTCCCACGTGCCTGGTGACAGGACGAGTGGGAATGGGCTAAAGTTGCACCAGGGTGCAACTTTAGGTTGGATATTAGGAAGAAATTCTTTACCGAAAGGGTTGTTAGGCTTTGGGATGGGCTGCCCAGGGAAGTGGTTGGGTCACCATCCCTGAAGGTCTTTAAAAGACGTTTAGATGTAGAGCTTAGGGATATGGTTTAGTGGCGGACTTGTTAGTGTTAGGTCAGCGGTTGGACCTGGTGATCTTGGAGGTCTCTTCCAACCTAGACGATTCTGTGTGATTCTGTGTCCCCCTGCAGACCTACCATCGTGTCTGCTGGAGGGGGGCATGAGAGGCCTGCAGGGCGGCCAGGCTTGTGCGTGCACTCCTGTGGGTGGCATCTGCTGTTGGAGGCTGTGCTCCTCGGGGTGAGGTGGCCCGTTGGTCTGGCCAGGAGGGTGTTCCAGTGTTCCCACCTGCCTCTGCCAGCAAGGCTGGTGCCCTGTGGAGCAAATGGTGTAAAAAGTAGGCTTAATTAGAAGCAGTGGCTGTTACCGAGCAGCTGAGTTTTGAACACAATCATTTAAACTGTTTTTTTCCTAGTAAAAAATCTCAAATATCTAGTACTTTATTCTTTCTTTAATTTTTTGAGCAGGTTACTCTAGCAACTGTTGTTGCTAAGACACAAATAGCTACAGATGTCTGCAGAACTGATTGCACAGTGATAAATACCATGGCTGCCTCTAATGCAAAATAACAAGAGGAATAAGTAAATTTACTATAGTTACAACCTTTTTAACAAAATAATGGTGAAAGTTCAGTATTGAAACTATTTCTGTCTAGCAGAACTATAGCTTAATTTCCTAGTACTGTGTGGTAGTAGCTATATGAATTTTTGATGTGTCTGCACAAAATCTCTTATTGAAAATAAAGTTTACAGCTGCATAATGTAAATAATACTTTTTTTTTTTGTGGCTTTAATATGATGCAGGCTTTTTGTCTGACTGATAAAGGATTAAAAAGTTCAGTATTTTGTGGCTTCAGTAACTTTACAAATCTCCTTTAATGTGTTGAAAGTGGCATCTAGAACGGAATATGCTCTGTTGTCTGAAAGTTTGTTTTAAAACGCTCTTAAGACAAGCATTGCTTTTCTTTTTTCCAGAGCTGCACCTCCAGAAATTTGCAACCCAATTATTGTTTATCTAAAACATTTTTGTGTTTTAGATAACCTCATTGTTATCTAAAAAAAAAAAAAGTTTTAGATTTCCTCATGAATAGAGGAGCTAGTTGACTTTTTTACTTTTTTTACGTGTATATAAATTATTGTACTTTGTTTTGTAACTAACAGGTTAATGGCACTTCTGCGTTCTTGTTCTGTGTGGGCTATGCAAATGTCAGATCTAACGAGAAGAAATTATCGACTTGTTTCTGGGCTCATTGGGAGTTGTTTTTCTCAAAGATGAAGTTGTTATTTCCAAATTTTCCTTTTGTGAAAACAGTTCATTTCCCCATTAAAAATTTCCCTGTTAAATTTGATTTTGAAATATAACAGAATTGTATAAGACCTGGGCAGCCAAGCTGCGTGTGTCATTGCTCAAGCTAACTGTACTGCAGACAGGCTTCGTGTCAATAACACTTCAGGGGGTTAAAAAATAACATGAAAATTCCTATTAATGAAATCAATTTTTAGCCTAAACAATGCCTATTTATATTGCCACATTTAATTTCAGTATTTTTCTCAATTTTTATATCCTATACTTTTTCCTTCCCTTTTTAGTTTATGAAATTTTAATCAAGCCATGAACCTGATGTCCTATGGGTCTGTGTTTACGTGCTTGTCATGGCCACTCGTACCTTCAAAAATAAGGCGTATGATCTGCCTTCCCTATAACTCTTAAAATGTTTTATTCCGAGTCTTCCCCGGTTAATAAAGATGTGAAGAGAACGTGGATAGAGAGCAGTAAACTGTCCAGCAGATCTCATGGCAAAGGTTTATTCTTTGGTATTCTTGACAATATTTTGGAACTATCTGTGTGTGTTTTTTGTGTATATCTGTGTGTGTCGGTGTGTGCATGGAGAATGAGGAATAGCTGAGTATAAATCTTTGCCGTGAGATCCACTGAATTGTCAAAGATAGGAAATCAGCAGGCTGGTGTGTAGCAGAGCTTTCATTCATTAAGTTTATTCTTTTTTTTTTTTTTTTTTAATGGCTACTCTCTGATGTTACAAAAAGGAACACGTCAGAGAACTGTACTTAGGATGAAGGTGGAATTAGCAGACCGAAGCTTGAGTTACTGTACGGTGCCCTTAAGATGGATTTTAGGGAAAGTTTTTAAGGATTGTGCTGGAGAGCAAGACTGTTGCCTGAGGAGTTGGCTGTTGATAATTTTACTAAGCAGGATTTGGGGCTTTCACATTTTGAAGTTAGAAGTTTGAATTCTTTTTCCCTCTTCTTATATTTGGATTTTCAAATGCTGAAATAATGCCCGTATTTTCATCTGCTTGGCAGTCATAGGAAGACTGTGAGATACTGAATGTGTGGCCTTAATAAGATATTTGTAAATTAACAGATGGGAAGATTCACAGTAATCCTTGTAGGTCTACGTGTGAAATCAAAGGATTTGGATTTTGTTCCTTAGTGGAGGAGGGCACCTAGATGGG
Organism: Stictonetta naevosa; assembly: GCA_011074415.1. NCBI lineage: Eukaryota > Metazoa > Chordata > Aves > Anseriformes > Anatidae > Stictonetta > Stictonetta naevosa. The sequence continues at coordinate 294,304 of CM021719.1, forward strand.
CCTCTACTTCTGCTCTTCTCTGTCTTTGCACCTCACTGGAACTGCATTAGTGTAGTGAATGCTGTGACTCACTTTTCTTCTTGCTGTCTTTAAAGTTTTTTGAATTTGTATTCCAACTTACCAGACAGACTATTTGACAGGCCAGGGCATCTGTTTACTCATTCAATTTGTTTGCATTGTTGTAATGGTACAACATTGTCAAGCGTTATCTTCTTCTTTTTGCCTGAAGGAAGAAAAAATGAAACGTAGTACTCAAAATTGTTCAATTCCTGACAGCTCCTTAAGGAGCCATTATTTTACAAACCAACTCACGAACCAGACTGATGCTGGCATTTCCTGTGATCTTTATTCAGGCTGTTTAAAAACAAAATGGGAAATTCTTCAGAACTTTAGGTGAACGCCTGTTCTTGCCAGACCTTCCAAAGAGACCCCATAAAAATGGGAAGAGGGCTGTGTTTGCTTTCTTGGTGCAGACAGAAAGTTAGTTTGGCTGGTTTGGATTTCAAATTGAAAGTATTTTGGCAGCTTGGCTGATGAAATCGTATCACTGTTGGATATGAGGATGCTGGCATGTGGGGGAAGGAGGAGGTTGTCAAGAAGCTTCCCATGGAATAGGAAAGTTCTACCCAAATGCCAACTCGTGCCCTGTGTGGGAGCTGGTGGCTAGCCTGTTTTGCCTGAAGATTAAAACTTGGGTGATGAACCTGCAGAATAAAAAACACGTGGTAGCTGTGCAGTGTGTAGTAATGTTAGTATGTTTCTTCTCTCTTTTTCTTCCTTTTGTACTTAATAAAACTTTTTTTTTAAAAAAAAAAAAAAAATGTCGGGGAGGAGGTATTCACCACATCCCGCTGTGCCAGGTTCTGCTCCTCTGCCTGAGCGGGATGACACCCAGAGTAGCACAAAGTAAAAGCGTATAGCCAGGAGAAATCCTGCTCTGGTTGGGTGAGGGTTTAAATCACTTTGGCTGAACTCTGCGATCCTGTACGTGTGTAGTGTGGCAGAATGGGACAGATTGCCATGAAATGCTCCGCTGGAAAATAGAAGCTTAGACTCCTCTTTTGCTTAATTCCTATACCCGTTGCTCTCCGTGGTAAGCTTGCATAAATAAGGAATGGAAGTAACTGCATGGATCACATTATTATGCATAAACCTACAAAACATTTTATTTCAACTTTCTATTTAATAGCTTTAATTTCATTAGACCAACTAAAGTTTGTTTATTTATTTCCTAAGGGAAATAGTGGCTATTTTAAAGTAATATAAAACCATATTCAAGCAGCTTTATTTCTAATCAGTATAATTACAGCTTGTTGGTTTTATCACAGTATCCTTGACTTTAATTATTTGCAGCTTCAGAGAACTGTTCCTCAGCCGAAATTTTATATTGAAAGCCAAAACAGATGAGCTTGAAAAGAACAGAATGGAAAGAAATAGCAGTCTAGCCTGATGCTAGTAGCAGGTAGCTTTTGCAAATTATATCTAAAATATCTAGTTCTAAAAAAAAATTAATCAAGGTAGACTTTGCATTTGGGGATTTTTAAAACCAGGTTTGAGTGCAAGAAACTGTAGCTTGCCAGGGCTTTTAATAGGGAATTAGTAGCACAGCAGTATTACGCAGAACAGAAGGCAGACAACTAATCTGTGTAATTCTCTTGTCCATACCTATGCTTTAATGCCTTGTTTTGAAATTTATATTAATATGTTTCAATAAATTGAGTGAGCAAGATAAAATGACGTGCAAAACAGCTATCCGGGATATTTTACATTTTTGGTGTTCTGGGCAAGTTGGAATTAAACTAGGATCGCTATTCAACAAGTCTCAATTAAATTTTAAAATGTTGTTTAAGTCAGATATTACAAAAAATTTAATCGGGTAAACAATGAAAACCATACCCTGTAGGGGAAAAAATATTTTGCCAGTTTTCCAGAGTATAAGTCCTGACTCTTTCATTATTCTGAATATTTTTAATCTCACTAAGCTATGTGATGCTTTGCGGCACACTCAGTTATCTTTTGTAGAGGCTTTTTCATTCATAAGCCCAGTGGCCCATGGAAGTATTCTGACCATGAGAAGCCACTTCTCAGACCTCCCCTCACAAGCAATAAAATAAGAAAGAAAATACACATGTAGACAGAAAAAGTGACCAAACCCAGCTGTTCCCAAAGCTGATAATCACTGATTTCTTCTTTTCAGAGGTTAGCGAGCAGTAGTAACCTGTGGGAAGCGGTGGTTTTGCATGGGAAGGGGGAGCAGAACTGGTGGCAGTCCCTGTTCCTCTGCACAGCGATTACATTGTCACCGCTGGTCAGGGGTGTCACTGCAACGATTTGGACTTTCTGTGGAACTAAAGATACTGAAGATCTGTTTTAGTATCTTTTCCGTTGTAGTTGCTTATGGTTTAAAAGAGTTAGAAACTGTGTGGTAAGCTTATCTAAAGCACAGGTGTCTCGAGTTTTATGTAAGTTAAAAATCTGAGATTTGAGATGCTGAAAAAAAACCACATTTGTCTGTCTTCAGTTTTTAAAAATCAACTTTGTTCAGAGAGAGCTGTTTGCCAGGTAAGGTAATAGCCCAAGGTAGTTCACGCTGAGCAGGTGCAAGATGCCAGGTTTGTTTTTGGAAACCCAAGCCCTGCGCCGTGCTGTTGGCGCTGACCCCAGCTTGGAGGCAGCTCGTAGCACCCGGAGCTGCTTGGGGTGGCCAGAGGGCAGCGTGCTGCCCCGAGTGGGGGGATTAGCCCTGCTGGAGGGTGCTGCCAGTGAAGCCAAGTGGCCAGAACAGCTGCTCCCTGAGTCCTCTTCCCCAGGGCGTCCACGCTGGAAGTGCTGGCTGGAAGCCGCGCTCGGGAGCAGTGAGCGAGGCAGCTCTCTGCCCAGCCCTGTGCCTGCGGGTGCCAGTGGCAGCAGGGCAAGCTCCTGCTCTGCCTCGCGGCCATGGCCAGCCTGAGAGGTTGTGGAGATGCTCTGCAGAAGCAGGCGGGTGGGCGGATGATGCAGATGGAAAAGCCACTGAGCCATAGGTATATCACAGTGACTTTGTGTCCCCAGTTTTTCCAAAGTGAAACACAAGTGAAACAGTAAATGAAACCATGATGTTACAGTGGCTATTAATGAAAAAGGGTATTTTCCTCTGCTGCTTGCATGCTCTTGCATTGTTTCCTCCCTTGTGGATCCCCTAAGCAAGGGACTGTGTAAGATTGGACCTGGTCCTACTTGAAGTATTCTAGCAGAAGTGCCGTGTTTGGGTGGCTCTTTTTTTTTTGTTTGTTTTTGTTTTGTTTTGTTTTGTTTTCCTAGAACAAGATCAGATCCAGACTGCTGCTCAGCCACACAAATGCTTTGCCAGACAAAGGAAGGGATGTCAGGCGAGCCAGAGTGGGTTGCTGGAGGTAAGGGAGAAGCAGGAACCCTTCCTTCAGCAGCAGTTCCAGTTTTGTAAGCTTAAATTGTTTGTGGCGTAGGAAGCATTTGCTAGAGAAAAACTCTTATCACTCCCAGCTAGTGCAGGTGTAGGGGCTAATCACATCCTTGTTACCCAGGAATGCATGCTGTTTCTTCTAGTTGTTCAGCCTGCTTCTCTGTAAAAACAGCTATGAACACTAGATCTTTGCAAGAGGTCTTCTGCCCAACCTGCAATTTCTGAAGGGCTGGATTATTCTCTAGAAAGCAACATGAAGCCACTAGAGGTCAAGTTTTCACTTCTCATCTAGGCAAGAAGTTACTGCTCATTTATCTTACTTTGTTCTTTTGCTTCCAGGTGCTACAAGGTGCCCTAGTCTTTTGGAAATGTTTTTTTTTTCAATAGTGTATCTAACACATTCCCTGCCTATGGCAGGGGGGTTGGAGTTAGATGATCTTTAAGGTCCCTTCCAACCCAAGCCATTCTGTGATGCAGTTCTATGTTCCAATGTGAACTCTGGAATCTTTTGGTCTTATTGCTTAGTGACCTCTCAAAAACAAAATGAAAGCACTGCTCACAGCTTTAAAACAAAATATGAAATGGGAGGCTACTGCTGTATGGTTCAAAGCATGATCTGAAATCTTTTTTTCATACTGAAGAGTTTAGTTTGGGAATTTTCTAAGTAATTACACAATGAGTGTCAAATAACAAAACCAAAGGACAAGGGACAGGACCGGGCTTGTTGATATCAAAATCAAACATCATTGCAGTTGGCAATTGTATTCCACTCTGCTATTCCTAATCTTTGAACGCCACTGTTTCTCTTCTGTCTTGATTTTCCTGTATTATTCCTATTATAATAAAAAGGAAATAAGATTTTATATTTATAATAATAACAAAACTGGTAGGGAAAAATTGTAATGGTGACAATGGTACTTTGCATGCTTTCTTGTATATATGTAGACTCATTGGAGAAGAAACTGAGCTATTGAAGCGTCTTACTGTAACTTCAGCTGCTTTACAGTTAAGGCAGTAAAGGTAAGAATAAGTAGCCTTTGATTATGGAGGTAACCTTGGAAAATACTCAAGTCCTCAATGAAATTCTACCCTAGCATTGAAGACCTTTACCTTTACTCTAATAAGGGAAAATGAATCATATGTGTTTTCATGGATAATATGAAATTATTCCAGCCTCCGAAACCTCCGCATGTTTGGAGTGGAGTTCTTTGCAGCAGCTGCCCGGGTCTGGGAGCGGACTAGCCGTATAAGTGAAGAGTTCAAGTAGGTCTGGCAGGGATCAGGATAGGGAAGTAGCAGTTGTTTTGGGGACACTGGAAAATTGTTTCTGTTAACTTGTGCAGTCTGTTTTCGAGGGCACAACTTCATACTGTGGAGGTGCTTGAAAGCTCTAGACAGGATGTGAAAATGGAAAGGAATGAGAAAGCAGAGCTGAGTAATAGCCTTTTGCATTTCCACCAAGGTTTAAAGCAAAGTTTCATGGCTGGGGAGGCAGGAGTAGATTGTTAACTCTGCAGAGTAGGTACATGTATTGTTGCTGTGTTTTGTTTCTTCCAAACCACTAAGTGTATTTCAGTGTTTTTTCTAATTGCCGTAATCCATTTAGGATTTTGCTCTGTGTGCAATAACAGACATGTTTCTATATGTAAGGGAAAGCTCTGCCGGGATGGGAGCAGAAACGTCTCCTTGCTTTTGGTATGGCTGAGATGGAGTTTGTCTGAAGAGGTTAGAGTTAGTGTTTAATAAATTGGCTCTGAGAAGAGGGGGGTCAAAGAAGAACAATGGAATAAATAGGAAAACATAATTTATGAGCAATAGTCAGGTGGAGGAGAAAGCTGTAGAGGATACGTCTTTATCTTTTGTCCAGCAAGTTGCAAAAATTAATAAGGTTGTGACAATTACCTGCAACATTTCCTTTTCACAGTTTTAAAACCTGAGGTACAGCAGCTCTTTGGTATAGTATATAAGAACTCTATGCTAAATCCTACTGGGTTACTATCTAAAATAAAAGTTACATTTTGGAAGCAAGTGTTAATCAAACTCCTCTTTTTGAAGAATGCAACTGAAATAATAAACTTCCATTGTGAATTTGTCAATAGACAGTACTGCATGTAAATACATTTAGGTGTACGGTCTTGTCCTGATTTTTTTTTGTGTGTTTGTTATATAAATGTTCTAAATTAAAACAGGTTAGATTGAATCACTCTGTTTACTGACCTAGTAGACCAGACTTGATCATTTAAAGTGTCTTTAAAATCATGGTGCACATCTGATTGATACATTAGCTTCTGTAGTCAGTATGGTACAAGTGAATGTTGTAGAAATGTGCCACGTGATTAAAAATGTCTGTTTGTATCTTGAAGCTTAAAGCTAAATCCCTTGTTTATGAAATCTTTCCATATATGAATTTTGTCTCTTACATGGGAGATGGCAACATGAGTTTAGAAAGCTTGTGGGCGGAATATATAACAATTAATATTCTCTGATAGCCTAAATGATAAGACCCCCAAAAGTACATAAAGCTATGAACACCTTTTTTGACAGGCTTTGAAGACTGCTGAGGAACACACGATTTGAATCATTTAAGCATTAAAATAGTAATACCCATGGAAGAGCCACAAGATTTACCCGAACAACCAGTAAGTACCTTTAAAAATACTAAAAATGAACGTGTAAAACTAATAAGTGATTTCATAAATTCAATATAGTTATTTCAATTAATAATAGACAATAAGCCTTATACTTAACTGTATTTATCTAGAGGTGAAAAATCATTTTACTGTTAAAAAAAACTTGTTATACATGTAATTTACTATACAGACAACAGTAATAAAAGGGATAGTTATGTATGCCTGAATTCTGTAATATTTCTATGTAAAATTAGGCCTACAATTGCTTTGCTCAGAAAATCAGACCATTTAAAGTTTTTTCTAGATATATTAAAAATCATTGTTTTAATGACAGAATCAGCATGCTGGTATATAGTCTTTAATTCTTCTTGTGCTTATGATCTTGAAAAGGTTCTATGATCCTAAGCATAGCATCGTCTCCATTGGTGGAAAACATTAATTAAAATTCTTAATTTAACAGGGTATTCATGTAAGGAAGTATGTCTTAAGTTAAAAATTTCTGTACAGACATCTTAGATGTTTGAAATATCATGTGCATTGTAAGTTACTAATAATAAAATGTCACATAAGTTTTGGGTAGAGTGATTATTAAAACAGTATGATATGAAATTAAATGTGTATATTGAGGCATAAGTAATATTATAATTAAAAAAAGGTTTTAACATTATATCTCCAGATAAAAGGTGAGGCAAACAACAATAATTTGCCAAGTTACTCTGGGAGTGAAGCTTATTTTGGAGATATTTTCAAATGCACACAAAAACAAAGTAACATGCTAAGGGAAATCAGGTAATTTTCCCACTGAAAATACTTTGAGGCTGTTTGAGTGTGACAATTCTGTCTTCTTCAGTTAACTAGTTTAGAAAATACACTCTATGGTCATTTATGCAGTTTTGCAGTTTATAACATAAATTTATAGTTCAAAATAGTGCTTAACAGAAGTAAATTATGTATGCGAGTCTTTATGCACAGTATAAGAGACCAGTCAGCAGAAATATAATTTGAACTCCAGATATTTGTTGGATTTAAAACTGAATTAAATGTATATAGAGAAAAAGGAATATCTGTTAATTACATCCTTATATAATCAAAATCGTCTTCATATAACTTTATTCCTTAGGGCATAAGAGACTGAACACAGCTTGGTTTTGGTACACGAGAGCATTATCTATGAACAGATTCTTATGTAATTGTCTGCTGAAAATTCTGTTAATAATTTCATTTATATACCTTATGCCAGTCAGTCATTCTGAGACAGAATTTGAGACTATATTGATCACCACTGTTGAATGAGATGGTATTTTGAATATAGTGGCATATTCTTACAGGAGGAAGGAAAAAATGTTTTTTTTTTTTTTTTTTTTTTTTTATTGAAACCATTCTTTAAACAAGTTAATTTTACTAATAAAAAAGCCAACTTAAGATCCTTTCTGCCTAGTAGCCCAGAATTTATAGTATATACACTTGTTTTCTTTCTCAAATGATTTTGCTTTTCTTAATCATGGCAAGAGAATTAGTATGTTTTTCTAAAAATAATGAAAAATAATGTTTATTGCAAACTGTTGATAACTGAATCCAGAAAGGAGCTTATATAGAAGTCACCAGACTTTGAGTTTAATGTATTTTACTTCCTCCTTCCCACCCCTCAAAAGAAACAAAGAAAAAGAAACACCAAAATCAGGTCATTTACTTAGGTAGATATGAACTGGTGGTAAAAAAAAAATGGTCCAAATGTACACTGTGTAGTTTGTAATCAAATGTTAGACTTACCCCACATACTGCTGCCACGGATGTTAAACAGGCAAGACTTTTGTCTCTGTTTTTCAAATATTTCTTCCTTTTTCAAGGCTGAACTAGAATGGAAGATTTTGTGTGTACAACTCAGTGCTAGAAAACAAACAGACGTGGGAAGTAAGAGAGCAAAGGGAAATTTGGGGAAAAATGGTCAAAAGTGACCCACCAACCATTCTGATGACAAAAAAAAAAAGTGCTATTAAGTAATAAGTGCTAAAAGTAATATTTCTATAGTAATCTCTAATGAATGCATTATGAATGCATGTAGTTGATTTTATAATACTTTAATTTAATCCCAAATGGCAGAAAATTGTAAAAATCTTCTTTTTAAAAGGGATGGTGAACTTGTGTTACTCATTGCAGACATCCACCGAGTTGCTCAAGGTTTGGGATGACTTCTTATATTGGACAGCAACTGCAAACCAGAGTCAGTGACATGGAGAGCACACAGTTGGAAAGGGATCCAGAAAGACTCAATGCTGCTAAAAGAATAGAGGAAAAATGGTGGCCATGTGTTTAGGCTAAAGATTTTTCTTAATTGAAATTGCCAAAGGGATGGCAGTTAAAATTCTGCAGCCTTGACAAGTGTACAATTTCCTGACTCTACTCACAATGACATTGCCATGGGCTTAAATTGCTTTGGCAGTGTTTGCTTCAAAAAGTCATCATCTTGTTTGTTGGTTGTAAGTGGGGAGGGGTTCGTGTTTCCATTCTGGTTTAAAAATTAGTCGGAGTATCGGTCTGAGAGTTGGATTCTATTGTACAGCAACTGTCATTTTGACAGCATGAGGAAAATTTTGTTTCCACTTCAATTCTGACTCTAGAAGTACAACTGTGCTTTACAGCTGTTAGATCTGTGGCAGAACCAGAGTCTTCCAGCACCAAGAATAATTTGGGCAGAAGTATTTTCAGTTACAGAAATGTGTGATTTGGGAGCAAGGGGTCAGCTAGAATGTGTCACATGACATGTAGTCTTTTTTTTTTTTTTTTTTTAATCAACATAACCCCCAAACTGACAGTGGACTAAGAAGATTGAGGTGGGAGCAAAGATGCACCTTACTAGACATGTTATTCATTCTAGTGCACCAAAACATCTCAGTGAAACTGAAGTTGCTGAAGATGAAATTTGGATCACTGAGGTGGACCACATCTTTTGGATTTCCTTTTCCCTCCTTTCTTTTCCCTTTCTTGTTTTTAAAAACAGTGAACTCCCTTCTCCTGCATGAAAAGTTTTCAAGATGTGATTCTTCACTTGAGAGGGGACACAAAAAAAAAGAAGTTTGTCAGGAAATATCAGGGGAGTATGTGTGTTGAGATTCTGGCTGAAGTTTCAGCAGGCTATTTTAAGGTTTATACAGGGGAGGATAAAATAGGGGCCACATGTAAGGCTCAGTTTTGAAGTGTGGTCTTGCAGGGCTCAGCTGGGAGGATAGTGCATTGTAACAGCGCTCTCCTGTTGTGCCGTGAGTTGTTGTTTCCAGGTGGTGTTCCTGCGTTAAATGTTTTACAACGTGTCAGGAGAATGAGAAAATGTTTTCCAAGTCCATGAAAGACTAAGTTTAAAACCGTTCCCTCATGCTTAAATTTGTAATGTAAATTGCAAGGGTTAGTGATGGGCAGGAAATAGTTTCTGCATCCCACCAAAGTTTCAAGATTTTGTAAATACTATCACTTAGTGATGAGACATCTGGGAGATTTGCTCATAAAAGCCTGCAGATGATGAGGCCAGTCCAAGACTAGCTAGTTAAGGCAGGGATGTGAAAATCAAATTGCTGTTTTGCTGACTTATTCTGCATGCTGGCACTAGCCATCCCATTCCAGAGGCATTTGAAAAGGGAGCGTGAAACTCTCTCCAGATATTTATTGATATTTTAATGAAATCAGCTATTTACTTAAAGGAAAACTCAAACAAATATTGTTCTGAGTGCAACGGAGAAAGCAGGCTTCTGGCAGAGGGTGGAAGATCTCCCTTCAGAGGAAGATAAGGCACAGTTAGTAGCCTTGTGGTGCGATGGAAGATGGAAGTTAAGTCCTGGGACAGAAGTAGGCAGAGCAGTACTTTGAGCTCAGGTCCTGACTGTGAAGAGGCATTACAGGAACAGCTGTTCATTCTGGACTTGATGATAATTTCAGGTAAAATGGATGTGTACTTGCAAAGCCCCACTTTTGGCCAACTGATTTCTCTCTCCACCTCCCATTCTAAAACATGAAGAGATGAAAGCAGACTGAGAGAAGACTCCTGCCAGCTTTACTTCCTTACTCTTTTCTTACTCCTTTCCCCTTGCTGCTGCCTTGAATCCTTTTGTATCTCTGCCTACAGATTCCCACTTCCCAACAGGAATTCACCAGCATTTTATTAATTCAGTTAAATAAATAAATAACGTCTTGAACACATTTTGGCATCTCATGCTGAAATTGCATGTTACTGGTTTTTTATTTATACTTCCGCAGAGAGAAACACTGGAGTAACATAGTGAGGCCTTTCTGCTAGCAACTTTTTATGTGGCAGCAGTCTTTCTTTGACCATTGTACTCAAGTTAGTGGTTTGTAATTCTTGTAGCTGTTTTGGTGCATTATTTGCAGCACATGCCTTCCCAGACCCTGTTTGCAGAAGAGAGATGCTAAAAATTGCTGCTTGCTAAGTGCCCTGCAGGAACTGGGATGAACGGAGTGCAGCTTCGGTAAGGAAACAGGATAGTTGGCATCTTAAAGGTGCTCCAGGAGTTTGGAATGCTGCAAAAGTTTCTGTTAGAGGAAGAAGATAGGGGAAGTAAAGCCAGTATATCACAGGAACACCTTGCTCAAAAAACTACAGGTTAAAGAAACCAACCCTTTCATCCTGCCCAGAATTTCTAAATAGTATTTGTAGCCTGCATGCAAGAAACCAAATTTATGCTCAAGGCAGTGCTTTCAGGTGTATAACACACTCTGTGGGAACTGGATTCAACTATATTGTTTTTATTCAGAAATGAAAATCAGAGCTCCTAAGTTATTACTGATATGAATGGGAAAAATATTTAAGTTCCTATCTTTATACATTACTTAAAAAAGAGCAAGGACCACCAGCCTTTGGCAGCTGTACCAAATTATGCGGAATAAGGTTTTATTAAAAAAAAATATGGCTCTTTTATCTAATTTCCATAAAATAGTCCTTATCAGACTTACGTAGCTGTATATATCATCTCCTGTTATTTATTTAAGGAACATGGCAATTTGCTGACACATTCAGCTGTAGAACTTCTTTTCTAATTTAGAAAAAGCTTGTTTTGAGATGAAGAATCCATGGCTACACCAGTTAGCTCTGGAGTTCAATGCAAGGCTTTCTGTATTTAGATACTAATGCGAACTCTATAGTAACCGTAACCAGCTGTGATCTGCTAATGGAGGTCTGTGTACATGGATCCTGTCAAGGACAGCTCTTTTTAGTTGTGTCTCCGAACGTTTCTGTCTTTGCAGGTGAAAAAAGCCAAGATGCAGGAATCCAGGGAACAAAGCTTGAGGTACGCAATTTTGAATTTGATTTTAGCATGGACCAATTACTAGTGCTTTTATATGATTATAAACTTCTATCTTAGAAGCTTGCATTTTACTGTATTTGTCACAGAGGGCAAATATAACTCAGTTTTGTATTGGCTGTAACTTTGAGATTAAGTTCCCAATTAAAAAAAAATAATGCTGATCTCTATTAAGCTTTTATAAAAGTAACTACAGAGTTTTAATTGCATCATCAAGCATCGTGTTGCTCACAGAATCTGATGAGGCTGTTGTGTATTGCATGTAACATGCATTTCTTCTGATAAACTCGATAATATCTATGCTACGTTTCTCAGCAAAACTATGTGGATGACTGTTTTAAGAAATTAAAAGCTCTTAATCTGATAGCCTCTTTTGTTTAAAGCTGTTGTAGTGCACTGTTTTTGCATAGTAGAGGCTTTCTCATGTATGTTATGTTCAGGAGTTAATCACTATTATTATATATAGAGAGAATGGCTATACTTGGTTTTACGCTGTTCCTGTGAGTAAGAGCAACAACTGAAGAAAGATTTCTGTGTGGATCCTTTGACATGCCGGTGTGAGCGAGGAGAGTGCGTGCCACGGATGTAGGAGTGGGTGTGGAATGTGGAAGCCTAGAATTATATTAGTAACTATATAATTATTAAAAAAGGAATATTGAAGGAAAAACTTTGACAGGAAATAGTGAGCAAACAGTGTGTGAAATTCATTGTGTGCCTAAAAGTTTGAAACTTGAGCTAATTGCTGCAAGCTCCATTTCCAGCCAGTGTCAGGTGAGATGAGCCTAGCATAGGAGTGCCTCTGCTCTCTATCGATTGCACCACAGGCAGGTCTGAATGCAGGTGTGAAGGGTGGGGGTTCTCCTTCACCCATCACACTGCTTTCCTGCAGACACTTGTAGCCTCAGGATTCGGCCCTAATGAGTGTAAATATCCTTGTTTAGTATTTAAAAATAGAAAGGGGGGTGGGGCTATTTGTAACCTAATCGTAGTTCTGCTTAAATATTGTTGTTCTATTTTGATAAATCTATGCTTGATTATAAATATAACCTATGAAATACTTTAAAATAATTAGACCTCTTTCTCTACAACAGTGTGATTTTTAGCTGATGTCAGTACTTTGAATTTATTAGTTTTAACTCAGTTCTACAAGTGGGAAGGAAGGACTGTAACCAGTGGGGATAGTCTGTCCTGGGAGCATTAGGCATCCAGCTGCATAAGAGAGTCTAACCCTTTGAATATGTTTGTAAGGCTGGTGTGTGAGAACCTCTCCGTTGTTTAAGGCAGTTGCAGTACAAGTGACAATTTCTCTGTGAGCTGGGGAGAACTGAAAACTTTCTGACGAAAGCACTTGGGATGAATGTGTCCCAAGTACACAGGTATGTGAGTAGTAGAGTAGCAATGAGAAAGAGAGGAAACATGGGCAAGTATGATATAACCAGAAATTTTATTTTATCTGCTATTACATTTTCCATAGGAAATGATCTCAAGAAGTAGCTGTACAGCTCTCAACCTGTTTACAAACTGCATGCAATTTAGCAGCCACTGACTATCTATGCCACAGAATCACAGGATTGTTTTCCCCAATAATAATAGTATTAAAGTGCCCCAAGTCTTCACAGAAGTGTTATTTTCTTGCAAAACTCAAAATATGTTATTGAAGTCTGTTCAGCTACTAACGTTAAAAAAAAAAAAAAATTAAGGATTCTCGTTTATAAGGGTTTTCAGGGGAAAAAACAGATAATGCATTTTGATCAAGCTTCATTCCTTCTCTCCAGCTGAAGGAAAGAATTCTTAAATGTGTGAGAAATCAAGCACTCACTACTCAGCTCTTCCCATACCCTCATACTGTACCAGGAGAGCTGTACTCCCTGCCTGGCACTGCCTCCCAGCCTCAGGGTTATCTCAAACCCATCCCAGCACAAGGCGCAGGGCAGCAAGGGGTTGTCACAGCCAGGAGGAGCCCCACAGTCCTGGGGTGGATGGAGCACAATGGGCATTGCTGGTTAATTGCTTTCTCCTCAGCTTCTTCCTTCCCTGTGCCTACAGAAGCTAAGCTGATGCTGCAGGGAGTGGTGTGTTGTGGTCCTGTTGTCTCAGACTCCCATTTGCAAGGGAGGTTGCCTTGTGGCTGGGTTGGGCCCTGAAGAAGGCCAGTGTTTAAGCATCCTTGAGATGGGTGTCGATTTTATACTTGCTTGTAGCTCACCCTCTGCACCAAGTTTTAGTCTGTTATCCCAGCAAAAACAACTCCATGTTTTTTTGTGCTGGTTTAGCAAATTAAAGTCTCATGGAAGAGCCTGGTGGGTGCCTGAACTGCAGGGATTAGGTGGCCAGGAGGAAAGTTCATACTTAGCACTGCAGGTGGCAGTGCCAAGTTGTTAGGTCTGCTGAGCTGTCAGAGAAGATACAGATAGCCTCATATCCAGAGACCAGTTGGTGAGTTAACATGCTGATGGTGATGACAATTTAATGTCTAATCAGAGTTGCAGATCTGTCTCTTAGGATGTCTGTGTGAAATACCAAAGAGTGCAGAGCTAGTTTCTGTTTAATAATCAGTTTCTCTCAGTATGGAAGGCTGAAACCCGGGGTTAAGATGCCCAAGGATGTTAATGCAGAGGTTCATGATGCTAATCATTAGCCTTTATTTGTCCTGGCAGTCATGTGAGCAACACAGAAGTCAGCGATCAGAAGCCTGAATCTTCAAACCTTGGTTCAAACCTTCCCATGTCAAGTGAGAGTAAGTATCTCTGAGTTTTTCTGCTCTTGGTTTCTTTCCTCATTTCTTTCACTGGTCTTACTATTTTGCTTCATCAAGTAATAGCTTTGTCTCCTCCTTTTAATCTTTAGCCTATCCTCACTATCAGTTGTAAGGTGAAGGTTTCCTGTGGTGCTAACAAAGCACTAATGCCTCTCTTTGTGTGGCTGATGGTATGCAGATCTACTTCTGTATTACTGTCCCCAAACTTGCTGCTGGTTACTGCTATGTCTTACCTGCCTTGTGCATTGTTTTTCTTCAGGGAAGGGTTGTGTTGGTTAATAATAATGTCCATTATAAAAGATTTTAGTTTTATAAGTCATTATCTCTACACAGCTGGTTGGGTCTATTCTAATAATACACTATACACTTAGTCTTAGACTCTGAATTATATCTAATGTCTGCAGAAATTCCTTAAAGTAAGTGGAAGGGAAACTGAGGCAGAAAATTAAAAAGATTCCATAGTAAGTGAGGGGTGGAATCCATCCTCCCCTCTAGAAAAAGAGGGCTGAGGCTATTATGGAAGTAAATTTCCGTGCAGAATACTTCTGACTGCCTGTAGTTACTTACAACTGTAAATCAGTTCAGCTTAGTTGAAAATATGTAACATATAACTTCCCATTGCTAACTGATTGCATGTTTGCTGTTTTAATCAATGCGCTGTTGCAGTTCTGGGAGTTACTAGAAGTTTTAGCCTAAAAAACCTGCTGTTTATCTGGATAAGGCATTTGGAAATTCTAGTAGTCACATGGATCCATAAGCAGCACAGCTGTGTTTGCTAAGAATTGGGGTATGGTGCTGATAGAACTGAACTGATAAACCCACACACTCTACAGACTTGCAGCCAAAAATGTTGTTTAGCTTGGAGATCACTGCACCATAGTTCTCCATGGAGGTGTTGTTCAAGAGAAAGAAACTGTACAAGGAGTCCTGCACATCCTCACTTCCCTAGTTTGATGGACAACTGAGTATTTATCAGGTCTGCTCATCTGAATTCAATATTTTTAATGGCACCCTTTTCCACCCCAGTGTTATCATTGAGAACTGTCTCTTAAGAGGTATTCTAGAACCATAGACTGTGTTAAAAACCAGAAGCATTCCATTATATGCAATTGTCAAATTTCTCTTGAGGTCATCCGTTTTCAGACTCTGAGCTTTGTGCACTGTGCTCAGCCCATGGTCTGTGGGATGGAGTTTAAGCTGGGAAACAGCTCTTCTAAAGAAAGAGGGGTTGTTGGAGCCATGCTATGGGCACAGGCAGTGCGCGGAAAAGCATGTTTTCTGCTCATACTTCTTTGGCAGGAGTCATACTGAGTTTGTGTGAGAAAATGAGCCTGCAAACTCCTGTGTAAGCAGAAAATAAGCTGTACTGTGCCAGGCCTGGGCACTGCCCAGGCTTGAGGAGGGAGGAGAGAGATGCTTACCAAAACCGGCATCTGTTTAGGTGTCTGCTCCAGGGTGCAGAAATGAAACAACCTTGGTGCACATGAAGGCCGTTTGGTATGTGCAAGGGTGGGGGTGGGGGTTGAAGTCGAGGTTTTGTAATGATAATTCCAAAAGCTGACGGCACCAGCTGGTAAAGAGAAAGCACACTTAAAAAGGGAGAAGTTGTACTGACTGAAGCATTTACCTGCTGTGAATCAGCAAGAACATTTTTGTTGTTTTAATGCGCCATTTTTTTCAGAATTCATTTTAAAACAGATATCCAAGGAACTAAAAAATTTTTGTTAAATACTGTGTGTTGGTTAAAATGGACTGCATATGGTGATGTTTAATTGACATTAATTGTTGGGTTTTGAAATCTCCTGTGTAATTATATGAACTATTTTTTTCCAGTTATGACATGCACTGATTATATCCCAAGGTCATCAAATGATTATACCTCACAAATGTATTCTACAAAGTAAGTTGAACAATTGTTATAAAATGTTGTAACTCCTTTCTGAAGTAATCTTTTGCATCTTTATGCTTTTGTTATGCTTTACTTGCACTTTCATATCTGCTAGGCAACAGACACTGCTGTAGACACTGAAGCTAGTAGAAGTCACCCTTTGGCTTCAGTGGCCATTGTCTTCACAAGGATGAGTGAGCATCTTCAAGTAATTAACAACACAATAGTCCTATTGAATACTGCCTGTAGTATTTGAGGAATAGGCAGACATAAAAGAATATAAGGGGAGTATAAGATTTTGCTGGTTGTTTACCACATTTGGGGATGTTAAGAGATTTTCCCCATAGCACAGAATAGTAGGTCTAAATCCCCCATGCTTACTTTTGTATAGTCTCTTTGTTCCATTAGTTCTGTTACATAATGCTATACAATATTAGCTTTAGAAATTGATGCTGGGAGGCATGATGATTGAAACTAACGGCTCATGCCTATTGGAAGAGGGAGTTCTTTCTTCCCCTCTCCCCTTGCCTTCCCAGTCCTGAAGAAGAAGTAGTGTTCTGTTGCTGTGAAGGAGGGACCTTCCTCTGGTTTCACTTGAAGAAACAAGCAAACCAAGAGCCTGTCAGATTAGGAAACACGAGTGGGTGTTACACTGAGAGCGTGTGTCATTGTGAATTGTTTCTTCTTTCTAAAGCAATGTAATAAGGTGTCTTCTGGCTTGGAGGTTGAAAGCTGCATAAGGTAAATAGTTGTTGTGGTTTTTTTTTCTTTCCTTCTTTTTAATAAGGCCATATGCACATATCCTTTCTGTACCTGTATCGGAAACAATGAGCCCTTACCCTGGTCAGACTCAATACCAAGCACTACAGCAATCTCAGCCCTACACGATCTACCCCCAGACCACCCAAACCTACGGACTACCTCCTTTCGGTAAGAAGTAAATTTTCAAAGACTTCTCAGTGCCTGTAGTTACTGTACTGTGTCTCATTAAAAAGCAAATATTAAGTTTAACCAGATGTATTGGAGAGAAGAGCATATAGAAGAGCACATGCCTGGCTTAAATTGTGGATTGAAGTGAAATGTGAGAAAGATGTTTTGTGGCAATAGCTCTGATTTAGTGGGAGCCACCTCTAGATGGGACTTCATATTATAAAATCCTATTTTCCCAAAGTTGTTTTCCTGGCCAGTAATTTGAAAGTCTATCCATGAAGCTTGCCAGATGTTTCATAGCTTGGGGTTATCATTTTCTCCAGTTATGGCATAGCTGCATTTGTGCAGTTTCCTGGTCAGTGAAATCATGCAAAGCCCCATACTGGAGCATCTCTGCTTGAAGATATTTTTCCTTTCCTTTTTGCTGGCCAGGAATAAGACTTTTTTGTTATCTCATGTTTCACCAAATGCAGATTTCATGCTAAAATGTCTCTGAGTTTTCTCAACAAATAAGTTCGCTTAAGTTGCTCTGATACTTGAGCCCTCTATCAGCCATTGCAGTTTTTGCAAATGATTGTGGGATAAGTGTCTTATAACTGAGCATCTAAAGCGTGATTGCAAGGTTTGAGCTATTCACCATGTGCTTGCCTTAGAGAGCATGAAGAGAAAGACACACCTCCTGGGGTCTTGGTCTGTTTTAGAAGATAATTGCTGTTTTTTCTCTGTGAAGTATAAAGGGGGTTGGGGATGAGTAGTGCAACAGAAGCATCTACTTCTGAGAGATGTGAGTTAATGAAAGGAGCTGTCTGGTCTTTTCTCATGCTCTATATATTGAGGTGACAGATGCTGGAGAAAAAAATGATTAAGTATCCCCACGTCTATGAGATTATGTGACTGATTATTACAAGTTAACATTTAAACTTCTCTTTTAAGTTTTGATCTCGCTATGCTTGGTTTCATGTATGAAAATGTGTCATGTTGCCAGCTCTCAAAAATGTGTGGTTGCCGGAGGCTGTTTTGCCCCTCAGTGCCTAGCTCTAATGAGAGGGGAGAGTGTCACCCTTCCACGCAGGTAACACAGGAGAAAACAATGTGTTGTCAGTGAGCTGCGCAGCTGTGAGATAGCCATGAAATGTTTGTTTTGGGAGGTTGTGGTCATATTGCATGGCTATATTAACAGAGCCTCTTGCCAATTTATTTTCAGTGCTAAGATCTTAGGAATTCAGGTTGTAAAAGGATGGTCTTTTACAGCTGAAGAACTAATTGTATAAAAACAAAGCAACATGCATGGCTTGCTAGCCACTGACAGAGCCAGTACTTTTATGTATATTACAAAACAACTGATTTGTCATGGTGTTTTTTAAAGATGGTGTGGAAAAGCAGATGTAACTGTGCTCATTCTAATTAGATAGGTTACACTACTATGTGATTTGGCACAAATTGTTACCTTTATGAGAATGGTCAACGTGTAAAACTTATGTATGCACTTCTTCCCCTTCAGCTCCTTTCCTTCTTGCTCTCCCCCCGTATAGCTGGGATTATTGGAAGGGAGTTTTTGTTTGTTGCTGAGGGATCCTTAGGAATAGAATGATAATTTTGTAGTAGCTGGGACATTAGGGTTTAATCAAACAGTGTTTCCCAAATCACATTAGCACTGTATTAGTGCTGAGATACGTTGTTATAACTGCTTGAAAGACATGAAGTAGGAGCTTTGCAGGGTGAGAGCTGTTTTAAAGAGAGATTCGAGGCTCCTCAGGAGAAGAGAGGCGTTTGGCTAGCTGTTGATGTTTGCTGCTTCTGCACTTCTAGCACAGTCCCTTCTAGTAAGGTTCCAGTATGTCCGTTGTGATTTCTGAACTCTCCAGTCATTCCTTCAGGAAAGCTTGTCCCTGGAAAGATGAATGAGCATGGAGAGGTTTGATGCTGTGTCACAGAATTGTAGAGTGGTTTGGGTTGGGAGGGACCTTTGAAGATCATCTAGTCTAAGTCCACCATCATGTCCAGACCCTAAGTCTTCAGTTGCCACTGTAGTTTGTCTGCTGTCTTTCTAAACACTGTACTCCTTGCCTTTTTTTTGTGAATTAATGTTGAGTGTTGTCAGTCGGTTATTGACAGACCATGCCTGACTCTGTGGTATGGTCATTGGAATGTACTCTTCTTCCCAGGGCGCCTGCCCTTTGCTTTCATGGTCTTCTGGTGCATCTGAACAGTGGCTGGTGGTGTCGTTTCCTTCACTTGTTCGGTGTTTATTGACAGTTTGTTGTGGACAGTGCACTGAGGCTGCTTCTCTGTATTTTACTGTGCTGTGTGTACTTTTTTTTTTTTTGGTTTGGTTTTGTAGGCCAAGATGTTTTAAAAAGGTATTTTAGACCTGTCTGTGAAATTTTCATGGTGGGGTGGTAGATTTTTTTTTGGTAGGGTTTTGTTTGTCTGTGTGGTGTTTTGTTGGTGGCAGTGATGTTCTTTTACCTTTTTATTTTTTTTAAAAAAAATTCAAAGTCTGAATTTGGCAGTAATTAGCTAATTAACTGTTAATTTTTGCTGTTGCATTCAAAGTATCTTCTGAAGACCTAGCCAAGAGATCAGCGTTTTCTATTGACTTCATAGCAACTTATGTCCATTAAATATTTTTTGAAATGTGATCAATTACTGAAATGCATTGGTAAATTTTTCATGGACTACTACTAAATACCCATTTTTTTTAGTGTGAATTTAAGTGTTAGGGAAATACTAAAAGTGCCATTTCCAGTATGATTTCCATTACTGGAGTAGTACCTATGTGATCATACCGAGAAGATGGACAGGTCAGGTGGAGTGTTGAGGACTAAATATGCATGGTGCAATGGAAAGTCTAGAAATCGTCTGCTCATAGTATCTCCATTGAGCAGGTGAGAACTTGGCCAGCTAGGCCAGGTGTTTTACCAGCACATCAAAGGGCCTTCTCCAAAAGTGTGCATGTCTTTTTACTGTGCATTTGCTTCTATGGCAAAAAGAAGTCATCATGGATTTCTTAACTGGAGCAAGGCAGGTCTATTTTACGTGCGAAGTTGAAGCAAGCTGACAAACACAAGCATAGTCTTGAGATCACTCAGTTCAGGGTGCTGCCTTTGGAGAAGAGATGGCCTTCAGTGTGTGTGTGTATATATATACTCACATATATGTATAGGTATATATGTGCCTGTTTGTCACTTGTCCTTGTGCTGGAATAATTTTTTTGGTGTTTAATGCTCTGGTGTTTAGTGCTCTGCTGACTGTTGCACATAGAACATGTTTGTGGTCTAGAGAGATTGATTTAAAAAAAAAAACACATTAAAATGAGAGTAATGACATACAAGCTGTATGTGCATGGCTTTAAGGTTGTGTTAGAAATATTGTGGATGTGATGGTTTACATTAACTCCAGAAAAACATACATGTGGTAGACTATCCTGTGTGGGGCCTTTCTGTGTATGTACACGTCCTATGGCATTCTTCTGCCTCAGCTGCAGTGCTGCCATCAGAGGTGCAGGATTCTTCTACCCATCTCGTCCTGCTTTCTTTGTCATCTTGGAGGCTACGCTAGTTTCTAAATGCAGGACAATAGGGAAGAATGTGCATTGCCAGTGCAAGAGTGTGCCTGTGTGCCTTTCTGAACAGAATGTAGAGCATCACACAAAAGGCACATTGAGTGATGGCAAAGATGGTTGTGGAAAGCTGGGTCTGAAAGATATCTTTACACACGCCCTGAGTCCTGCACTTGCATCCAACCAACCCTGTGAACACCTCTGACATGTCTGATCTGGCTTTAAACCCAGTGTATGATGATTATCCTACAGCATTCAGAGGTGGTTTGTTTCACCATCACAGTGGTTAGGCACCGTGGTGTGTTCTGTGACTGTCTGATACCAATGCCCTTTGCTACATGTCCACTGATGTTGCACTGTGAGGAGCTATGGTTACTGTCCTCTCTAAAAACTACTTACTTAATTGAAGACTGAAGCATTTCCTTTCTAGACTAAACAAAAACAATGCCTTCTACTCTCCTTAAAGGATCTGTTTCCCATACGTTTTGTCCTGGAATTTCTGCAATATGTTTGCAATCGTTCTTAAATCAGTTTTTGCCTTTTGTTTGCTGATTATCACAGTTCTCAAGGTTTGAAACCATAACAGAAACAAGAACCAAAACCCTGAGTTATACAGATAGACAGATGGGCGAGTTAATTTGACTCGTAGGTGACTGACTGATTTATTTACATACCCAGTCTCAAAGAACCATTGCAGAATTTGATTCTGACAAAGCTGCAATGAGGAGTGAGCTCTTGGAGATACTCCTCGTCAGGCTCTAGGATCTCCTGTGACCTTCTGCCTAAGAGACTCCGAGCTCTCGTAGCCAATGGCTCATCCTGCTGGAGCAGCTGTAAGGCTGCAGTTGTTTTTTGTAGCCATGATGCTGGTGCTTTCCTCCCTGAATTGTAAGGGGTTTAAGACAGAGGTTGGTCTTTCTGCTGGCTCTGAGCTTTGTGCCTAGCTCCAGATGTCCTTTGTCCCTCTGCTTTGCACGCTCCTGCTTGTTTTTAAGTAGATCTTCTCAGCTAATTCCTGCTTTTTTTTACTGCAGGCCAGGGAGAAATGCATTTAACTGGCTGTAGGTTAACCCCAGGCAGGTTAGACTTTTGCCGTGGGGACTGCAGCAGCTTTAACTACTAGGTGTATTTCATACTTTGGGTTGATAATTTTGAGTCATTAATCCCATAAAAATGTGACCTCAGCATTCTTTTATCCCGTCAGTCTGGTATTGAAAGAATGAACACACTTTTCTTCTACCCACTCTTAAAAATGCAGTATCTTATTCCAAGGGAAAATTTTTCTACTTCCTAGAAACAAATCTTGGTCCAGGAGGGTGGAAGAGTTGGAGCACTTTGAATATTTGACAATCATCTTTCAGACCCCAGCTGGATTCCCGGGACTTACAATTGCAAGAAACAGAAATGATGAAATTTGAATTCAGAAACAAACAACAACAAAAAAAAACAACAATAAAAAGCGCTTGAAGAGTCCTGAATAGCCAGGCCTCAGATGAGTTACTGCAGTCAGATGCTGTTGTCACCACTGTCAGTGCAACAGACTAGGCCTTTACACAGTGCCCGAGCTGAAACCATACTTCCTGTGTGTGCCTTGTACATATAAATTAAAAATCACATTGCTGTATGAGTTCTTTGGCCATTATTGTTACAAATACTTTCTAGAATGGCAGAAAAGTTAGAGGAAACTTTCAGATCCCCCCCTCCCCCTTTATCTCCTTTTTCTCTTATGTCAGTCTATGAAAATTACTGACTTTTAGCTTGTTTTTAAGTATTTGACCCAAAACCCAGTGAAGCAGTAGAAGTGTTGACCTTGACATTAACTGATACCAACCCCAGCCTTGCTATGTAATAGCTGAGGTCATTTACAATGCTGTGAAACTTGGCCCAAAACATCAGAGGTATTAGCAGTTCCTTTATACCTATGTGGCAGTGAGTCTTACTGTTACACTAATGGGTTTTTAATTGAAAGCTTTGGAAATTGGTCTTGGTGGTGGTTTTAATTTTCTCTTTCAGCAAGTTTTGTCAGCAGCTCTAACCCGTGTGCTGCCTGACAATCAGGGCTTCCTAATGCAGAAATTAAACATTTTCCATGTGTGATATGTTCCTTGCTTTTGTGACAAGCAAAAAATCTTAATCAGAGGTAGCAGCATGCTGTTTGGTCCCAGCATATTTGTTTATAACTGGTCCAATTTATCTGATTCAGGTGCACTGTGGCCAGGTATGAAACCTGAAAGTGGTTTAATTCAGACTCCATCTACAAGTCAGCACAGTGTTCTTACCTGCACTACAGGGTTAACCACAAGCCAGCCCAGCCCAGCACATTATTCTTATTCCATTGAAGGTAACTTGGCATGGTTTTTATCTGCATCTCTCTCCACCTAATTGAGTATAGATACCACAAATAGAGAGGCTTGCACGTTTGTTCTTGATTTGTGCATGCTTCTTTATTCTTTGTCTCTTTCCTGTTTGAGCGTGTGTATGTGTTTGGTTTTGTATTTGCTATGTACCTCTGTATGCACCAGGCTGGCTTG
Source organism: Stictonetta naevosa (assembly GCA_011074415.1). Classification (NCBI taxonomy): domain Eukaryota; kingdom Metazoa; phylum Chordata; class Aves; order Anseriformes; family Anatidae; genus Stictonetta; species Stictonetta naevosa. The sequence continues at coordinate 317,333 of CM021719.1, forward strand.
TTGGTGCCATGCTGATGGACTTAACGGGGTGAAGAGCAAATGGGATGGGGAAAGGAGACTAAATGTTGTGTTCTTGCATGCCTTTACTGGGAATGTTCTTGCAGCTTGTTGTTGTTGGTCTTTAGCTTGAACTCAGTAAATGTACTGACTCAGGCTGGATTTTTTTTTATTTCCTTCTGGCAGTAGAAGGCTCATATATGTATATGTACACCCCCCCCCCCCCCCCCCCCAACCAGTATATATTGATTGTCTTGCTGTGTGAGGCCTCCACCTTGGTAACTCTACTAGAAAGTGGATTTGTGATTACAGAACTAGTCTACTGATATTCCCATTGCAGAAAGTGTCCCATCTAAGAAGCTGTGTGCTGACTTTCACCAGCTTCCATAGCAATTAGCTTATGGCAAATATGTGCAAATAGTTAGCCTTTTTTTTAGACTGGATTTTTGCCATTTGCATTTGGGTGATGAAGTATGAAAATTTGTTTCTATAGCTTGTAGGAAGCATTTCAAGAATACTTAATCTATTTAATGTGTGATATTTTCATAGAATAACTCAGGGACTTCAGGAATCTTTAGTCTGTCCTCCTGCTCAAAGAATGCTCTTTGTCTGTGCACCTGCATAAAGAACCTGGTGCTGTCTTCTTGATTACTTCCTTGTAGATAATGCAGGCTGATGTTAGGTGCCCCAAAGCCATCTCTTCTCCAGCCTGAAGAAGCCCACTGCCCCCAGCATCCCCTCGCACGGCACATGTTCCAGCTTCTGACTGTTTGGGTGGTTCTGTGACAGACCTGTTCAAGTTTAGCAGCATTTTTTATGTGCTTGAGGACCAAAACTGAATGCCATATCCAGATGTGTTCTAATGAGTGCCAAGTAAAGGAGAATAATTAGGTAATAGATTTTTTTTAGCATGTCTTCTACTTGTAGGAAAGACATCTTATGTCATGGTATGTGCTCAGCCTTGCTTCATTGTGACAGTAAATGGCACAGCGTAGAGTTTATTCTCAATTTACTTCTCACATTCATAGTTTATGGTAGAAGTACACCACTGGAAATCTACCATTCTTTAAACATAACTCTTCTCCAGGTACTTCAACTGGCAGAATAAATGGTAATCTTTTATAGCACTAGCCCTAATTGCAAAGGGGAATTTGTCAGAAATAGTTCTGCATAATATGACCTCAAGCAGTTTTGTCAGCTGATGTGCCACAGCAAGCAGGTAAATCCCTGGGAATAAATGAGGTAAAAGAGATCCCTGGTCAGTCCTTCACAGAAGGATTTTAAAATACTCGACCTGTGCCTCTGTAAGAATGTGGCCTAGGAGTCTCATGTTGTGAAGAGAGTTTCCCTTCGGACTGCTCTTTGAAAGTGTGAAAAAAACACCTGAATTGTGTAAGCGCTATTGCTTTTCTGTAAAACATTTTGCAAACTGGCAGGAAACTCTTCCTTTTTTGGTTTTGCTGTTTCCTTTTCAGCAAGTTAGCAGACTGCCCACTGAAGGGTCAAGTCTGTACTTGGACTGGTGGTACAGGGAAGGTGGTGGAGAACAAGAGCTGGAAGGATGGACAAAGACCATTGATCTCTTGAAGATCTATCTTTTTTTTTTTTTTTTTTCCAAACAAAATAGTGCTAAACAGTTGTATGGTGCTGCTGGCCCAATGGACATGTTTACAGTGCATGATCAATATACAGTTTAGTCTGCAGACTAATGCTGGACTGAACTAATATGATATTTAAACCCTGGTAATAGGTCAGATGCACTTGGTGACTGAGAATTTTGCTTTTTGTACTCATGCAAGCTGTAGCTGTGGTGGCAAGTAGCAGAGGCTCTGTGAAGCGCTGACAGTGACATGGGAAGGATGGCTGCTTCTTGCCTCACCTCTTCCTTCCACATGAGCAAAGCAGCCAAGTGAAATGTAAAATGCATTAATTACCATTTCCCTTCCCAGCACACAAAGCAGCTTGAAAGAGGACCTTTGAAAACAACTGAAGCAGAACAGAATGGTATGAACGAGGCAGGGGAGTTAGGGATGAAAGATCTGAAGATGAGCTCTGGAAGTGGGGGAGGAAAAGATAAATTGAAAGAGAAAAAGAGACATGGCAGCTTCAAGGCAAAGACTGGTGCTTACAGGTCCATTAAAACGGAGGTCATGAAATGATCATGAAAAGTCCCTCCTGGCACATACATGCAAAACATTTTTATGTGGTTTTGGCCCATTTACAGGCAAAGGTGCTGACCCCCAGTGCAGAAAGAATTGCTTGATCTAGGTAGTGGAAGCCATTTGTAAAGATCTGATGTGTTACATTTTATAGATACAGGATAATTAAAGAAGTAATCTTGGAATGAGACTGGAGTTAAGATAAACAATGAAGTTGGGGATTGGGTGGTCTGTGTTTTTACCAGAGTCCCAGCTCTTGGAAGTTTTTTGCTATGCTTATTTTTTAACTTCTGTGTTCCGTCTCAGTGGAGAAGCAGCCTCTTCAGTGCACCACAGATGTTAATCTCTTTCTGTTTGATCTCCATGATAATTTTGAGCTATGTGGTAGAACAATTTTGGTAGTTAATTTCTTCTAGCTTCCCAGCAGCTTCATTCTGTGTTAGCAAGGAGCTTTTCTGGAGATCCGTCCTTTGCAGTATCCTACCAGGTGGCATTTTCTTACTATAAACAGCAGCTTTAATTGTTTCTGTAATATATATAGTTAAGAGAATTTTTACTTGGAAACTATCCCTTGCTCTTCAGCAATTGCATTTGAGGAGTATCTGTCAAGTCCCTGGCTCTCACAGCTCCTGCTTCTAGTAGCTGCATAGCTACAACATGCACTTGAATATCTTCATTGCCATTATTACTGTTTAGCGCAGCCTTTTTTCCTTTTTCTAAATGTTCACCCCCCAACACTTTCTTCCACCTGTTTTTGAACACTGCTGCTCCTATCTATGACGAGATTCCTAGGGGCTAATCACTTGCCTTTATTTTTGCTTCTGTAGAGAGGCCACTTCACATTTCCCACCTCTGGTAAATACTGTGTATTTCTGCACTTCTTTTAAGATATATTTATTTTGTTTTTCATCCTTTTTGAGGCATATTTTGGATCAATTCCTCTTTCCAGGAGCTGTGTACCAGGTAGTACCTGTGCTTGCTGTAATACAATGTATATGGATTAAGAGTTCGTGGTGGTCTGTTCCCCTTTGCAGCTTCCTTGGGGTAGAAAGACTGAAGTCTTCAGGATGTTGAGTTCTTCAGTCTTGGGGTGAATTCTACATGGATGTTATTTGCAGAAAGGCTTTTCTCAGAGTGATGGTAAAGTAGGTGATATTGTGGATTTCTGCAAGTTTTTTCATAAGTGTCTAACAATTTTTGGTTTTATTTGTGCGTAAAGAAATTATGTTTAGCAGAATAAAATATTTCTTTGTTGGCACTTGCTTTAGTACAGGCTGGTTTTGTTCGTGCTTATTCCTGTATTTGTTTTTACTAATCCTTGAGGTTCCTGAAACTCTGGAGTAATATTTAATGTTATGGCCCTGTTGCTGTAAAATCATCAAATCTGCTAAATGACATATAGCAGATGGCATTAGTTGTTCCCAGAAGGTCTAGTTGCCTCTTATGTGCTTTAGAAGAACTGAATGTAGTGATGTGAAGAGTATTAAACGTCTTAAAATTCTTACTAACAACTAGATGTCTCTAACAATTTGACCTACATGCTGACAAATTATTTCAGAAACTCTCATCCAAAAACTAGTTGTAATCTCACAGGGATATATATGGGGAGATGTATTCACTTCTCCACTAGGAAGCACCCTTTTTATATTTTTGAAATATTTTTACTCTTTCCTTACTTTTTTGTTCTAATTAAACTAAATATACTAATTCCAATGCAAACAGATAAGCATTTTGTTATTGAACTGATTTAAACACACTTCATATCTGTTGTTTATTCTGATTCATTTTTACTTGCTAATAATTAAACATCAGAATGTGATTTCTGTCTTCTCAAAACTTTTAGTAAAGGTATGTAGCCATTCCAATTTAAACTCCAGTTGCTTAGCAGGCACAGAGGGGGAAAAATATTTTTAAAAGCTTTAGGTAAAATTTCTGAAACACTTGAAACTGATGTTTTTAAAGATCACTGTATGTCAGCTCTGCTCCCCTCTCTAAGCCTGGTGGAAATGTAACTGGTTTCAAGATACACCCCAACGCTTCTTTGGCCATTACAAGCAGAGTTCTGCTGGAAGCACAAATGCTTGCACCTAAGCCAGTAAGAACCTATTAACTTATTTTACATCTTAGGTTGGTCTTGTCTCTCATATTTCTCTTGAAACATAT